>PNEQ01086978.1:20237-118718 GCA_003012365.1 Medauroidea extradentata | reverse complement strand
GAAACAGTCACTTCTAATACTTTTGAATGTGTTTTATCAGAAACCCATATTTATTGCACATTGACAAACACAACAACGCTCTCCTCTTGTACCGTCCGTTACCGTCATTGAACGCTTCCAAGCTAAGTGGCGAAAACCTAACTCTGATGCCACCTGTCGGTGAAATAATTAACTACGTCAGTGCGCGCAGCGCTAGACGTCTTTCGCTAACGACTGTTGAATTTGAACGGCCCGGATTAAATCACTTTCTACTGGCGCCGTTTAAGTAAACTTATACAGGCTGTAAGTATGTCAATATTATCATAAATAAATATTTTATAGTATATTAAATACGAATAGGTCGATTGCATTTGAAGTTCTTTCAGTAATGTTGTATTTAAATATAAAATACATGGAACTACGTGCGATAATTCGCTGCCAACGGTATAAGCAGTAATGTAACTGTTGTCAATGTTGAATTATACGCAGCAACGGCTAGTGATTTTTTTCAAAGGTTAAATCTTTAGTGCTCACTTTATTCCGAATGACCTATATCTAGGGGTTGTGTTGCACGGTGACCCAAGGTGGATAAAACGGGTGGAGAGAGTGGTTACGAAAGGGAGATGAGCTTTAGGTTTGCTGAGAAGGGCACTGAATGAGGCTATAGCTCACCTAACTAAGAGGGGTATAGAGGAAGAGGAAGCAACAGCCAGAAGATTGAGAGGGTGTGGAGGAGAACAGAGCGGGGTTGGCAGTCTATGTTTGTGAGGTCAGCGAGGAAGAGGAATGTTTTGTAGGATGACTTGATTTTTTTAAATTTATTTATTTCTTAGCCTTCAGTATACATCCATACGATTGGATAGGAGTTGGTGATGGTGAAGGGGGTAGGTTCAGGGATGTTTTGAAGAGGGTTTTCTAGAGGTGGGAACATGTGATCTCACCACTGTGTGGCAGCACTGTTGTGAGCATTTACTTATTTATTTTGTCTCTGCTACACATTTTTAATTGTGCTATCCTACAATTTTCTGTACTTCTGCTCCATGATTATTTTTAATGTCCTTGCCTCACATTTTTGTTGTCCTACCCCTACAATTTACTGTTCCCCTACCCAACAGTTTACTGTACCTCTACCACTTTTTTTTAATGTCACTGCCTCACATTTATAGTACTCCTACCCTACAATTTTCACTGCCTCTGCCCTATAATTGCCAATGCTCCTGCATTACTATTTTCTGTACCCCTGCCCAAAATTTTTGTTCCCTATCCCACAATTTCCCCAACCTTGATTGCCTTGCCTAAGGCCGTATTTACTTAAAATTAAGTCGTAACTATAAAATACCCTTTGGGGAAAAGGTTAAGCAACATATTAAACTAGGCCTACCATAAAAAAGGTAAAATTGCTTATTGTCTTATCCTTTATCTTATGCAGCATTCTGTACATTTAATTACTGCCGTTTTGCACTTGTTCTGTAGTACTGACGTTTTCGTAGTTAGTATTCTGCAAACCTTGTGAGGTAACTTAACTTGACTAGTAACTACAAATTTTGTCAATCATCACAAATTCACAAGCCAATAAAATAAATTTACCTTCTACGTTTTTGGACCAGTTCCCATATTATTATTGTTTTAAGATTTCTTCGCAAATTGCCTGGGAAAGGCACCTAATGTGCTAAAAATCTTTTGGACGAAATCGCAACACAGCATACAAATGACAACACATAACGATGGATTTATTTATATAATGACCACGAATAATATAACTGTAGTTTCGATTAGTTATCAGATGCTCAATTTATTGTTTTTGTACCGCACTTCATTGAACTGCAAATAATTGCTACTATTCAAACGAGAACAACATGCACGTTTACCTTTAGGTTAAGTTACATCGCCACTATTTACACGTAAATAACTTCGGGTATGCTACAAAATTATCTGTTAGAATTTGTTCGTAAATTCATTGATATAAATTGATTCTGAAAACGATAAAATTCGCTCACTTTCTCTAATTCTCGATTTTTACGAACAAGAGCAAAACGTTATATCATTGTTTAGCATAGGCCCAGAGGGTTTGTTTGGAACCAGCGTCATCGTCTGACGTCACACTAATGGTGTCCATTGTCTTTGCAGCAAGGAATAGGGGAGTTCTTTCTGGGAGACCAAGCGGAGTGGACAATAATGGCTGGAAGGCTACGAGACATGCAAAGAACGACGACGACTTCGCCTTCCTGTGTCTTTCCGAAGAAAGTTCATCTGGGTGAGCTGGATTCCCGTATTACCCGGTAGACAGAAGCACTGGGGCCTGCCTACTACAGAAGACTGGTAACGTTAATTTATCACGTTACTGTGGTAGGGCCAGCCAGCACCACCGTATTTTTTTTATGTATCAAGACATGTTGGTTTACACACTGAGATCGCCGACTGGAAGTGCTGCAGTCTGGCTCTGCGACGGGGTTTATCTAGTAGCCTAGGTCTTAGGGCCTCTGTAGCTAGATATTTTTTAAAAATATTCCTCCCCAGTGTTTTTCCTTGCTTCACCGCCATCTTGAATTAATTTTGCAGTATATTGTATATAATTATTTCGTATTCCTGCTTCAAATTTTAACATTATTTAACGTATGATATACCATCTTGTGATTGTACTGGAATGTTCATCTATGATTAAATATTACGTGCGATACTGTTATTTCCTGTTTATAGTAATATTCAGTTCCTTTAATGTAGGATTCTAATGTCTTCTAGGAAAACCTGGAACGGATCCACGCCATCTTGTTTGAACCCTGAGATAATTTTCTGTGGCAATGAATTAAATGAATTTCAATTTATGTTGGTGTAAATGTTGATTATTTCGAGTCTCATGCATTCCACCGAGTGAGTCTATTTAACAAAAAAAAAAAAAAAAAAAAAAAAAAACATAATATAGAGTTTATTCATTTTATACGGTATTATAGTTAAACATAATTAATGGCTTTGCTTTTGGTTACATGACCCCAAGATAAAATCTATCTCAAAATTAGTAAATTGCTCTTTACAGTGTTTTCAGTTTATGGCGTCAGTAACACTTTCCCCTCTTCAACAATGCTATAGGTCGTTCGGGATGAAGTGGGCACTAAAAATGTAACATTTGAAAAATATCACTAGCCGTTAATGCATATAATTCACCATTATCTATAGTTGCCTTACTTCTTTTGTGGTTGGCAGTGAAATTACGCAGTATAGTTTAGTGCATTTCCTTATTTAAATACAACAATACTGAAACAAAACCAACAAAAGTAGACATACATGTGTTTTAAACAATTTAAATTATTAAACTGTTTTTATCAAATTGTATATCTTCATACCGACAGCACAATTTATCTTACACGCACAAAAATCAAAAGACGTGTCTAGAGAGGTTCCAGTCGTTAGCCGTTACGCGCGGAATGATACGAATTTAAAACTTTAGCAGGGCTTTGTTGAGTGCTCACTTTATCCCGATTCACCTATACAAGGCTACAGTTTACCGTATTGACCTTCGATGTTTGAAGGACTTGTTTAAATTGACAGCAAAATAAAGGTTAACTTTTGTTGTATGCAGAGTGTTGTAGTGATTGCTGTTATACGTAGAGAAGTCCTTGAAGAGAATTCAGATATCAGTTGATAGCCTTTCGCTTCAAGGCGATGACACAAGTGTTGAGTGAGAAATAGTCGTCCTTACAACCCTCGCGCTTCACCTCTCTCGTTGCAACAAATACTATAGACCACGGTCGTAGAAGTACAGGTTTGGACACGCGCCAATCTACCAATGTATTTTGCTTGACCCTCTTGTTGTTTGGCAGCAGTTCACAAAGTTACCGAGAGTGTTGTGCGTCTTTGGCGCTGCAATCAGGGTGGTCGGGGTCAAACTCCGCCCACTTTTTCCAGTGTTTAGATTATAAAGCAACTAAAGATTACTGGAGAAATGCTTTAGGATTGTGAGCGAAGGATGTAGTTTTTCATAAATTGATAAAAAATTCGTTTTGATAAATTGTTTATCTTTATAATGTAAACACTAGACATGTGGGAGGGGAAGTGAGCGGAGTTTGAGCCCGACCACCCTGATTGCAGCGCCAAAGACGCACAATACTCTCGGTAACTTGGTGAACTGCAGCCAAACAACAAGGGGGTCAAGTTTCCAGACGAGTCTTCAGACCTGTTATTCTCAGAGATGAGAGAAAAGTACACATGGAGCATTAGTAGCTTATAGTGAAACCAAGCTGACTTTGTTTATTCAGGTAGCAATATGGCGGAGTACAATCAGCTGTTCCTGTATATGTATTGAGAAATGAGGTTGTGGTTAGCCAACCCACAGCCGCATTATACACGTTGCTATGGTAATAAACAACGTTTTTCTGTTACAAAAATGGCGGATGGGCTCTCCCCCATTCTGTCTCAAGGCCTCATACCTAGGGACTGGAAAATTTCGCGAATTCAATTACCTGTAGGCTAGATACTCAAGCCTCGTCTATTTGTCGACTATCTGCTACTCAGTGGAACAGTAGACAGCGACCGAATAGACGGGGCTTGAGTATGCATAGTACAATAGATTCTGGCCTACATGTCATTGAATTCGGGAAATTTTCCAGTCCCTACTCATACCCCTTGCCCACCAATATACGTTATGCTCCATCTGTGTTTTTCTCTAATCTATGGTTCTTCTACGGCCGTGCTATAGACTCTAATACCGGACAGCTCTATGTTAAGAACATAGAGACATATGCGAAAAATTACCTAGTGGCATGAGGTGAAACTATTGAATACATTAACATTATTTCTTTTCTTTTAATACAAATGTTCTCTTTTTTATATGTTTAGCGTATTACTGTCTTTATTTTAGTCATTTCTATCAGGGCGAAGCAACAAAAAGTGGTTATTCGTTGAGAAATTAATTTTTTTCTACACATTGTTATGTTGTCAGGGTAAATAATTCATCAACAAAATGTAGTATGCTGTTATCTGTTGTCTTGAACGGAAACACGATCAGTTTTCTCCTATTGATTTGCTGTGTATTTGGATGCAGCACAGTGGCACGGAAATTAAATATGCAACATCATGATAATATTGCACTTGTTGAAAGCAAATGTTCTGAACTACAGATTCCAGGATGTAAAGTTTTCATTTTCCTTAAGAGTTAGTTGGACCTGGCACGTGAACTGCGCTGTAGCGCGATACGAAATGTGTTTTTTTAATGTATAAATGTAAACGTATTTTCAATATGTTTACCAACAAATAGAAGACACATTTCAAAATATCTCTTTATCGTTTGAAAAATACTGCTCGCTTATCAAAACCACGATTGTCAGTTACTCAAAAGTGGTAAAAATGTCTTTTTGACGTTACTGTAGCTGGAAGAATTCCAGCCTTAATCTTAAAAAAATTATAAGAGACTTGCACTGGGCTTTAATACATACTTTCCACAAATAATATAACAGGGTCATAGCTTAAAGAACCATTGAAAACACTTTCTACGAAAACACTGCCTGCTAGTTTTAGTGATCTGCGCTTAGAGGTGAAGCAGTGTTTAACGAACGTATTTCAGTTGAGTTATTGTTTCCGTGCCACAATTGGTTGAAAAGAATAATGTAATGCAGAATGGTTTGCAAGCTTTAAAATTACAAGTAGCTATTGTAGAGATGGAAAGGGATATTGAGGTAACTGTGTCCTGGTTAATGGCATATCACTTCAAAGTGCAAATGTGCAGGAGGTTAAAGTTGAGTTATCATCTCCTCCGTTTCCGTGCCACAAACGGAAAAAAATGCTGAAGTCTAAATAACTCTTAAGAGTAATGAGCTCCAAAGACCTATAAATACAACTATTAAAAATCATTTCCATCATTATTTATTTTAAAGACATCAACTGAAATGTGTGTGTGTGTGTGTATACATATCAATACTGTGGTGTACATGAATAGAACGTGTTTCACTTTGGTTGTACTAAAGTTTATTCTACTACAGGTTGAAAAGAAAATGTGTTTTCTTATGAGAGAGTTTTGCGCAGGGAAAATTTCTGCTCTAGATTCGCTGCAATCGCATGTGGACCAGAAAAATATGAAACTATAGTAAAATTTATTTAAACAGGCTTGGAAATGACAGGAGTCATTTAACTTAATTTTAAAGTGAAAATAAACTAATTTAGCGTTTTAGATTAAACTACTTTACGTAACTTAAAATTCAGGAAAGCTCTCTGATTGGTCAATTTGCATCCATTAACGATACTAGCGCTCAATGTTCCCTGTGCCAAACTTTTAACATTGATCTCTCTAACCTGTAGTAGAATTAACCTTAGTTGTACGGAGCGTCTTAAACATCATATATGTATGTATATAAGTTTTTACCTTTCCTGTTTTTATTCAGAACTTTCATTTACTTAGAAGTTTTACGGTCCCTCTAACAGCAGTAGGTCTTGATAGAGGAACACGTGGGGAAGGGGGAAGTAGTCAGCAGGGGACTGTTTAAGGAAACACCTCAGCATTCGAATGGAGTGATCTCGGCAAACCGAAACCAGTATCGCCGGAGCCGGGGATCGAAACAGAATCCACCCGAATGCGAAGGCAAGTGCTTTAATACTGCACCAGCATGCTTGTTCTACGTAGATGTGAGTACAAACGCAAACATTGACTTCACAGGTGAAACCTTGCTAGTAACTCCTCTCTATACGCGTGTGGACATTAAAGACATTTTAAAAGTGAGACGGGAATGTTGGTTATCGAGACTATGGCAAAGTTCAGTTTGTATTCGTTGCGGAAGGATATACTGTACAATAAGTTGATGAATAAACAGTGCATAGGGGCTTTCAATTTTCGCGATAAAGTTTTTTTTGCAACAACTTATTTCAGTGATTGTGTACACATCTGCAGCTCTGCATCTTGGCCAGTGATTGGATTTTTCTCTCTCTCTCAGAGTCTCAAGGTTCTACAAACTTATCACCAACGCGTGGTGTCGCAATAACTTAATTATTCTGATTGGCGCAGTCAAATGAGAGGCGGCTCTGTAAGAATACGTACTACCAATAACCACGAAGAAGATCTGTATTTGTGGACGTCACGCTCTGAAACCATCTGATGGGAAATGTTACAGATAAAAGACATTCAAAAATTTTAATGGTTAGCAATCCTGTGAATAGCTGTAATGTTTTTTGTCTATGACCGCAGACACCCCGCGCCAGCTTAAACTTATTAATTTAAGAGTTATTTGTTATATATAATGTGTAGTTACGTGAATATTGTCTTCGATGGCGCCTTTAGGTTAAATTGTTTTAATGAGATTTCTTGCTCTGAGTTCGGGCAGCGAATTGAACTGATCCGGAAAATCTATAGTGGCGAGCTACGAGAAGTTGGTTGTAAGGTAAGAGTTCTCGGTGCAGAACAACAACTGCGGTTTTTTTTTTAAGTAGGAGAACTTTTTTTTTCCGCAACACAGGAAGACAGACATTTTGTTTTTCAGGAAGGTGGAATTCAAAGAATTGAGGTTTATCACGTCTGTACCAACATTTATGAAAGAATAAAGGATGTATCAATAGCTGCAGATGATGTTCTAGAAAATGTCCGAAGTCTGCAGGTTTTCAGAAACACAAAGGTCTGAGTTCCTGGTAAGGCAAACTACAATTTCCCACGGACTTCGCAGGGAACGTTCTCGTCGAGGCTCTGTTTTTAAACGTACTTAGAAACATTTCTTCGATGATTGTAGTTTTCAGCTTACTTATTCTTTCTGTACATTAAAAGTAAACATCTGTGCTCACATTGTTAACCCACACATCAATTCCACCGCTGAGACTAACCGAGATGCTTGGATGTATGAGGAAGAATAAGTTTCTATGATTATCAAGAATTTTGCCCTGCTAAGCTCGATACCTGGGACAGGTTAGGTCGTCATTGCGGACTCTGGTCACGACAGACTCATTATATTTCTCTTAGTAATATACACGCTTTTTTCCTGGTTTACTCGTAAGCGTAATCGGGGTACAGATATTTACCTTTGAATTATTCATTTCGTTCAGTGTATAATGAAACTTATAGGAAATGCATCTGTCGAAATGACACGTACGAATTGTCACTTGTTCCAACTATATAGCCAGTAGTACATTATTGCGTGTCTAACGGAAGTTACCACATAATTTCCCCAAACTACACAACTTATTAAATATATATCACATATAAAAAATGGCCATCCACTCGCGGGGCCCCGATTGAAGCACAGTTGTAGCGGTTTCCGTTGGACATGCGAGTAGAGGAATAATCCTAGAAGCAGTAGAGAAATCACAGGACAGCAAACTGTTGTTCTTTCACTTATTAGTAGGCAGTAAGGTTAGACACCGTCAATAATATATTAACCTGAAATGGCAAATAAAAGTACGGTGGTTTCACATGTGGATGAAGTTATAGAAGGGGTGATAGCACACAATATGGAGGAAAGCAACTACAGCTCAACAGAAAAAACTAGTACTGCGAAGGTATCGCTAACGAACCTCTAGATATGCGAACCATGCTGAATCTAATGCAACAATTGGAGGCTAGCATAATGACCGGCCAGGCTAATTTGAAGGCCGAATTTTAGGCTAGCCAGGATAATTTGCAAACCTGATTGCAGGCAAGCATAATGATCGGCCAGGCTAATTTGAAGGCTGAATTTCAGGCTAGCCAGGATAATTTGCAAACCGAATTGCAGACTAGCATACAGAGCATACAAATTAGCCATGATAGTTTACGGTAAAGCCTTCAGGACGAAATTAGGTCCGTGCGACAGGACATTGGTGCTGAATTAGCTGTGGTACTACAATGTTGGAAACAGGACCTGAATAACCACTTGGAGAAAGTAAACGCGGATTCACAGAATTGTACGTCTTTAGCAGAAGACACTATACGTGGAGTGAAGACCAGGTTTGAGATAGTCGAGCAACAAATTGATTAGGTCCTGACGCAGTTAGATACACAGAAATCCGAGTCACACCAGTCCATACAAGAGTTGCGTCAAACTTATAAAGAGGACTTGGAAGACTGGTCGGATCAGATCGAAGGTGAGCTGACGCGGAAACTCGAACAAATACGAATAACTCCGAATGTAAGTAACGCTGGTCGTAGCAAGGTACTGGAGAGACCATAACAAACGACGGTATTGCAGAAGGTAAACACTACTCCTACTAACACACTTCCGAGTTTCATACCTGAACCCGAGGGTGAAACTACTTTTCAAATGACTGAAATAGCATGCCAGCAAATAAACATGTCTGGGGTAAGTGAATTGGCCCCGGTCACGACTGTAGCTGCTTTGTTCCACCATCCCATACAGCAACTCAGTAGGTCGATTCCCAAGAACTCGAACGGCTCGAACGAAAATCTGATGACGTTCCTAAAGAAATTTGAGGAATGCGCCGAGACTTTCAAATTGACGGAGCAAGAGAGTATAAGGTATCTAAGCATTTCGCTTGGGGGCACCGCGAGTTACTGGTGGGAGGTAGAAAAGGCCAATACAAACACATACATGGGATTCCGCGATAACTTTACGAGACAACTCTGGCGACCAAGAGCACAGGGACTGGTACATGCACTTTTACATGCAGAAAAGTATGACCCTAGAAGCCTCAAAAGAGTGGATGAAAACGTCATTTCAGTCTACGAGCGCAGTCGTCATTTGACCCCAGAGATGACGAAAACGGAATTATTCTCAACGTTGACAATATGAATGCCGGTATCTTACCAGGTAGCCCTAGAAGGAAAATAAAATTTAACCCTAGCAAAGTTTATAGAACAGTTGATCATGCTGGATAAGCTGGAAAGGCAGTTACGACACCAAAATTGGAAAGGTCGAAGAGAACGACATACTGGAAATGGTGGGTATCAAAGTGGCGAAAAATTCTGTCGGAATGTGAATGACGAGCATGATCGTCAAATTCACGTACTAAATAAGGCCAGTGCTGGTAAGCCAGACGACGAAGTTAACTACAGAAGAAGAAAAGGGCCGGAGGACCGTGCGGGAGGCTGTAAATCTAAGAAATCTCTGTACTATCGATGGCGAAGCCGATGAAGTCGCTCACCACGACGACGTTCGCCCCGATCTAGGTCAGACAGTCTGGACAACAAGCCTGGTGTAGTTAGTTAGGAAACGCAACAACCAGAAAGATTCATCTAAAGATCGCCAGAGGCGAAGTTCCAGGTCGCCGATGAACAATAAGTCGAGTGGATATTTCAAGAGACACGAGCCTCTTAATCCAACTGCTCCCGCATTTGAGTTAGACCTTGAGCACCGGATGGGGTCAAGCTCTTCAACGCCAAGGATGAAGACGTCAAACTAAGTTTGACTGGCGATGAAGGTCTCCGATCGTCGGTCGTGATTGGGTTGGACCCTCAGGAAACATGCACTGGTACAATCTCGTGTAATTTGCTTAGAGGAATCCAAGGCATGGAAATGAAGTTTTACAGCGATAAATTTTGCCGCGAGCACGAAATGGCTGCCGTGCACACTCACATTCCAAGGAGAAACGAAAACGACTTGGTGAAATTAAATGCACTTCTTTACGTGAAGGATGAAAGGGAATTTCTTATGCAAGACTCTGAAACCATAGAAGAAGATGCATACGAAGTTCTATGCCCGGAGATGATCTTTTATATCTGTGGACATTTAACACCAACCTTTTTGGATTGCGGTGCCGAAATTTCCCGCATTTCCGAAGAAACCTTAGATTACCTCACCAAAGCATGCGTGAAATTAACCTTACTCAATTCAAAGTGCTAACCAACAGATTGGAGATTTTCGATACCATGGCGATCCTTCGCTGTGACCTGGAAAATGATGCATTGCCAACTGAAGACGTTCATCTAGAAGGGGAGATAAGAGGACTGGTACGGAACCGTCTAATCACTGCAGCCAAGAGGAGAGACAAGTACACGAAGAAGTCAGAAATCGAAAGTTTCAAGATCGGCGATCTTGTCTTAGTGAAGACACACCATGTTTTACAGTTTGAGGAAAATGTGACTAAAAACTGTTCCTAGTGTTCGAAGGTCCATACAAAACCGGCACAGTAATTCGTAACAACTGCTAGTAAGTAACAAGTTAGTTAGTGAGTTAGTGACAATAAACACAATCAAGGTGAAGGGTAGGTTTAACCTAACGCAGTTGCGTAGATATTTCACCATGAGTGAAGAGTCATAGTGATGACGGAATTTCAGTTCATTGATCACACACGTTTATGTTCACAAATAAATGATGCACTACTATTAGTGACGTACGAGCGATGGATTATGTAATGGCTAAAATTGTGATGCGATTTGCCCATGTAATTGGCGTAATAGTGATGTTTGTCCTGGAGCCGAAGTTTCCCAATAATTTTGCCTCAACACTGGATTGAGATGCTTTGTCACTTGCGCCACCTTATTGTCGCATTTCACGATTGGCATTGAAATTCTGTTTGAGTCATCGCCGTTATGGAGTGAATGTGCATTTTTAATCGTCATCCCAACTAACGTAAGGAACGTGGTGTGACAGTACATTTAACGTGTATAAGGAGACTGTGAAACATACCTAGAAATGTCTGAGCTGTAAGGTATCTGCAAGTCGATTACGGATGTGTTTTTGGCCCGTCTTAACTCGAACGAGACGTTGGTATGACGCCAAACGATAAAATGCGACCACCGGTGAATTAAGACGCGTCATAATTGTGGCGACACGGTCTTGACTAAGGCGTCTCAGTTAAGTTGTTGCATACTTAGTATCAGTAAAGTGAACATATAGTTATTTATACTAGTAATTTATGAGCATTGGCATATGAAATTTTGTATATAAACTTACCGGAAAAACGCTAAGACTACAGAAAAGGAATGCGCCGCATCACATTTCGTAATTGCTACGTGAGAGGTTAAAAGTTATTTTACTGGTTTTAACGAAGTAGTCCTACAATATATTGCTTCAGTGTACGAGTATATATTTTATTTCTTAAGACTACACAATTTCAGTATTTTTTTACACAACGTTAAATGAATCTCGCTAAATAATTGGACTAGTTGGTATGTTGTTTTGAATGCATAGACCTAATTACTTATTCTATTCTCGCATGATACACGGAAAACTAACGTTAGTTACATATTAGATTAAACAATTTATATTTGCATGTATTAAAGAGTAAATAACAAATAAAATTCGAGAAAGAGTAATTAACCTTGCTTTTCCGTCAAAACGTAATTTAGGATATGTTTTAAAAATTGATGTTTATAAACAACAATGAGCAATGAGCTGGCGACGATGACAAATGAAGCCTTCTTTTCTTTATTAGCCAGCGAATACGTAATCGTGGTGACAACCGAGCGTCAGAAGTACCAACACGTGTTTTTCAAGCGTATTACTTAAGACATCTTGTGTAACACGAAACTGTTATGGCGGACAGAAACGTAATCAAAATTTTCTCACATAGTCTTAAGAAGCCCGATTAACGAACGACATGTTTCAACTAAGACGTCAGACTATAAAAGATCCGTAATTGACCTGCTGATTTAATTATGCGAAATACCGAAGAAATTACTTTGCATCTTATAGTGTGGCAGCTAATCACGATGACCATAGAAGAATGTATTTATTTGGTGTTAAAGAAACCGCACAACTTCCTTGCTAACTCCTCTAAGCTGTTTTTTTCTGTATGAGTTCCGCACGAAGACTGGTATATACGGAAGCTTCGTGAATGTTAGGCTACTGTATATTTGATTAATCTGAGTTCAGAGAGCTATAATTCACCAACATGTCACATTTTCAATTTCATCTAAATACAGAGAAGAACACTTTTTCTGCATGTTGCAAATTTGTTTTCTAATTTACTTATACATATACACACACTTTTTTTCATATATGTAATTATAGTCGTGACCAGTACAGAGGGATGGCGACCGGCCTGTCGAGCTACAATGAGGAGTTGGAGCTAACGACAGCCTCGAATCAATATGCGGAAGAAAACACGTACGCTACGCTTCCCAACTGGTAGAAATTTGACGTGTTATTAATGTATATGGGTTTAGACTTGTACCGTCCAAACTACATGTAGGATTGACTTGAGCACAAAAGCATATAATACATACTAACATAAGAGAACAGAGCATTAAGTGTATAGTGTAATTATGTGATTTCTTTGGCCATAGAGGAAATGTGACTATGTGGTTCAGACTGATTCGTTTTACGTGATCCATCGCGGACTGCTGTGCGCCTGTATGCCTGGTGACCCGCTGCGCTGAAAAGTGTAGCATGGTTGCGTTGTCCTTCTGACAAGGGGTAAATTCATAGAGTTTCACAAAGACGAGTACGGTTTGTGAGCTGTACTAGTTTGTTGTTCCGGATCGACGGGCAGGTGTATCCCATAAAGTATTGTGATATGGTCGAGTCATGGACAAAAGTCAAGGAAATGGTGATATTGACTGACCTGAAATTTAAATTTAATCTTTGAATTGATAATATTTTGTCCATATTTCGGTTGTTCATGTAAACATAGTAATTAAAAAGGACTTTTAGTACGAAATATCTGAAATTAACACTATGGCACCAACTTACATTAATTCATTTGTTTAAATTCAAACTAACGCCTCATTGGAGTACTGTTATGTAGATGTACTGAAATATGTATTTTATTTAGTGATGTTCATCACGAGGCACGAGAAAATTTTATAGTTTGTTTTGAAAAGTTTGTATCGACGTGCGTAAATATTTCACTATTGTTATTTGTTTCTACGTCTGGCTGGGGTAATCTGTAACATATTATTTTTCCAAATGTTACAGATAAACAACATTAAAAAATTTTAATGGTTAGCAATACTGTGAATAGCTGCAATGTTTATTTGTCCATGGCCACAGACACCCCGCGCCAGCTTAAACTTATTAACTTAATGGTTATTTGCTATATATATAATGTAAAGTTGCGTGAATACTGTCTTCGAAGGCGCCTTCAGATTCATTTCTTTGAATGAGATTTCTTGCTTTGAGTTTGGGCAACGAATGGAACTTAAACCGGAATATCGATAGTTAGCGGCCAGCTACGAGGAGTTCGTCGTAAGGCAAGAGCTCTCGGTGGAGAACAAACAACTGCGGGTTTTATTTATGGAGGAGAACTTTTTTTAGCAACAGAGGAAGACAGACGTTTTATTTTTCAGGAAGATGGAATTCAACGAACCGAGGTGTACCACGTCCGTACCAACATTTATGAAGGAAGGTAGGATGTATCAATAGCTGCAGATGATGTTCCAGACGATGTACGAAGTCTTCAGAGTTTCAGGAACACAGAGGTCTGAGTTCCTGGTAAGTCAAACTACAATTTCCCACGGACTTCGCAGGGAACGTTCTCGTCGAGGCTCTGTTTTTAAACGTACTTAGAAACATTTCTTCGATGATTGTAGCTTGCAGCTTACTTATTCTTTCTGTACATTTTAAAGCAAAAATCTCTGTTCACATCAATTCCACCGCTCAGACTAACCGGGATGCTTGGATTATGAGGAAGAATAAGTTTCTATGATTATCAAGCATTTTGCGATGCTAAACTCGATATCTGTGACAGATCAGTTCGTCATTGCGGGCTCTGGTCACGAAAGACTCATTATATTTCTTTTAGTAATATACACACTTTTTCTTGGTTTACTCGTAGCGTCATCGGGGTACAGATATTTCCATTTGAGTTATTTATTTCTTTCAGTGTATAATGAAACTAACAGGAAATACATTTGTTGAAATGACACCTACGAGTTGTGAATTGTTCCAACTATATAGCCAGTAGTACATTATTACGTGTCTAACGGAAGTTACTACATAATTTCCCTAAACTACAAAAATTATTAAACATATATTTCTATCATACATATTGCATGACTTTTGATGCCGAGTTCACATAGGCACGACAGGAGCGACACGACCGCTGCGACACTGAAAACAAATGATGTCTGTCAATCAACACAAATTGAGGTAGGAGTGTACATAAGATGGCGTGTTGGGACTTCCTTAAAGTCGACGATAAATGCCATTATTGCGGGAACAATGCGTTAATGTAGCCCAACAGAAAAATCTCAGAAGGCGTTTACGAAAACGTAGTAAGAATAGTCTACTCGGTAGTATTGGTCACGTGGTTAGATACTTGCTGTCGTCAGATGTTTATAACGTTTTTTTTTTCGACAGCACATTAATTCGAATAGTAGTATGTGCTGAAAAATCAGTTGCAGAACGACCGGTATTATAAGACCAGGTTAGAACAGTGGAATTGTACAATGTACGTATATGGCATTACAATTGCGTGCTGGAAATATTTACTCTAACGAGCAGCTCAAGTAATGTTTTTCGTAAACGCCTGTTATGATATTGATATTGTTGAACAGTTAAAATGGTTTGAATGAAAACGGTTATAGGTAGTTCGGGATAAATTGAGCACTCAGAAAAGCCATGCTGAAGTTCTGTTTTCAGCCAATTCCTATGTTTCCGTGCGTAACGGTTGACGACGTGAATTGTATAACCTCTCTGGACACGTCACTTGATGTTTGGGCGTGTAAGATAAATTGTATAGTCGGTAGAAACCTATATAGTTTGATATTAAAAGTTCATTCATTATATAAAATTCAGATATGTCCATTTTAATAAATTTAATTTCAGTAGTATTACATTGAAATAAGAAAATACACGGAACTACATTCGGTCAATTCGCTGCCAAGCATACAAGTTGTAAGGCAACAGTGTTTAATGTCAAATTATATGCAGTAACAGCTAGCGATATTTTTCAAAGGTTAAAATCTTAGTGTTCACTTTATCCCGAACGGACTATACGTACGTTGCATTCGGGTGTACAGGTAGAAAAGGTAAGGGAAATAAATCTGCTACTGTTACATTTCATGAGTTAAAAGGGCATGTTTAATTTATCATAGGGTAAATTATGTGGTTAAACAATTGTTTATATAGATAAACCAAGTGAACTAACCTGAAAGTACGGCCCCATATATTGTTCCTTTACACATACCATGTGCAACTGTTTGATATTAGCAATAAAACAAACAAATTTGCACACAAAATATTTAATAAATTGCAGAAACTAGCTCTGTTAGCTCAACAATTGTTCCCATGCACAAACAGTAGGCGATGTCGGTGCTCAGAGAAATGTGTTTCAAAATGCAGTCATGTTTTTAAGTTAACATTTCTAAATGTTGTTCTACAAGCAATGTAGACTAAGATAAATACGGCACATTTGCCTAATATATATCATTTTACTTTATTGCTCTTCAAAATTCGTGTAAAATACATTGTCTCTTATGAAGGAAACAATGTTTATGAGCTACAGCGACCACGTATGCCACTATACGGCATGGCCACCCCTTGTCAGCACAGAAGTTTCTGTGACGTCAGTAAGACAAAAATGTCGTACGCAAGGTGGATTACGTATAGAAATTATATCGGTTTTATTCAAGTTCCACTTTATTTTGTGCATACATGTTTATTGAACTGATAAGTTGTTACTAAATTACTTTTATTTATTTTAAAGAATAGACTTATGTTTGTTAATATGATAAATAAATCAATACAATATTTAAGCAAACGTGTAATTGTGTGTTTATGCCCACACGTCGGAAAACCAGTGAGTATTTTAAATATATTAGAATTAAACTGGAAAACCTAAAATAGTTTAACCATCTGTAGCTGTCGTACTTGGGGATGGATATATATATATATATATATATATATATATATATATATATATATATATATATATATGTATATATATAAGTATTTGTCGAGCACCAAACTAGCGTTCACAATAACGATAATTATTAGTAGGGCCCTGAAAAATTCACGTTTTCTTTCCGACACAAGCTATAATTCCAGCAACTGCACGTTCGTGTCACTTTCGCAATTGGCCCTTGACTTATTTGACACCTTCTGGAAGTCACTGAGCCAATAACAAAAACGTAACTAATCCCTTGCCGATTTTACCGTGGAAGCAAGCAGCTAATGAGCAGCTGCTGTAAGCTTGAGAAAACATACATTCTTGGAGGCTAGCCTACTGGTCAGTGAAGCCGCGAATATTTCCGGGCTCTAATTATTAGTGTCGCATCGAGCCTGTCGTGTTGCTTCTGTCGCCCTATATGACTCCGGCATAAGACTGTTCACTTAACCTAGCACTTAACTTACGAAAATATCAGTCATAAACAAGGGAACTCCATTACACGAGCTCAGTAAACTCCGGACGGGGGCCATCAAACTGCCGATACTGCAAGGCCAAGGTTGGCTCTCTTCTCGCAAACACCGCCATTCTTCCACACCAAAGTAAATTCTTGTTTCCTGGCTGACATGAAAGGGAAAATGCTGCAGAACTTTCCGCAGAAAATATTATAAAAGTTTGCTAAGTGCTTCACACTGCTGTGGCAGGATATTATTATCGCAGTTGGAATTACCGCTTGAAAAAAAGTGTCGTGATGGACATGTGGAGCCCACCACGGTTGCTGTGGAAACGGAATTATTTAATATCTGGGCCCGGTTTAATGGCCGAAGAGATTGAATTAGTATACTCCTCCCCGTGAAGACCCGTGATGTAGTTGTTGCGGCGCGGTTCACTCTGGTGGGCGCGGTGTGGCGCCCTTGAGTCTCGGTTTCAGTCTCAATATTGAATTTTATTATTTTTTGCTTTTTTAAAATTCTGAGAAGAAAAATGTTAAATCGGTGACTATGCAGCAAACTCTATTTTCCTTGAGCTACAATATAAGCATGGCAGTATAGCTAGTAATGTATAGTTAGGTCGCAATTTGTCGGGCAAATTATAAATATAAAAAAGTTTTCCACACATATTGTAGCGTAACCATATGTTAACAGCTAAATCTCAAGGTCTATACTGTAGCGAAATGTAAATATAATTTGAGGTATAATCGTATATTTAACATTTTCCTTATTATAATTCTAAAAAAGCGAAAAATAATAAAATTCAATATTGCGACTGAAACCGAGCCGGGCTTTGCACATCTCGTTGGGACGCGCGCCATGTGACATGTCGGCTGGAGGAATCCCGAGGTGCCAATGGGGCGAAGTGTGGCGAGTCCACTGGCAGGATGCAGCAGCGTGGCTTACTGTCGGGGTGTGTACATAAGGAGTTCCAGGTGCAGCGACCATCTGCGACACGACGCGTCCCTGGGCGGCGGATAAGGGATCCCAGCTTGCTAGGGTGGCGGGGAATAACCAATACTAGCCCGCGGACCAACTGGCGGGAGTCGTTGAAGTGTCAGCCTGGGTTGTTGTAGTAGGAAGAGTGGGTGGACCTGAAGTCTGCGAGGGATATTGCTGGACGTAGGTGCCAGTCTTGCTGCGGCAACTATACACGAACTGCTATTCCAACTTTACATCACAACGCTACAACCCCGCCAAGGCAGCTGGTTATCTGTGAAAGGTACTGTCTGCTCAACGAGGGATGAGATACATGCTCGACTGAATCAACGACCTGGGATGCACCAACGGGCTCCGGTGACAGCTGCTACAACACTGTCACAAAAGCTACGCAAGCCTCCTCCAAGTAGGATAGAGGAGACTTCACATTTGCGACAACCACGGCCCCTTCCCCATCTAGGTTGGGAGTCAACATATTATTGCCGGCAGCAGGTTTCCTCCAGTGTTGACGCTGGTTTACTGCTGCTTCCCACATCATAACTTCAAAAGGCTGCAAGGGACCAAATCGCCGGCTCTTGCTGTCTTTCCCTAGCGCTTGACGCATCATGGACCATGGTGTCTCCCTCTTACTCTTAATTTAGCGAGACAGAGAATGCACGGTCACCAAGTTCACATTATAACGATTAGCGTATAGCCTAGCTGGCTGGAACACACTATGCCCTCCCCCTAGAACACCCCCCATTTATCCAGGAGGTCCCGCCAAAGATGGCAGATCGGGGATCACCTTGTGCTGCGAGGAGGGGCAGTACAAAAAAAAGTAGAATGACCACAGGCCATTTTATTCCTTGTCTGTTAGCACTTTGCTTCAAGTGTGATGTGTTGAATACTATAGTATGTCTTCAGAATACACGATTGTGATCTTTATATGTATAGTAACTTTGAGCTGCTTGCAAACATGTAAGAAATATTGGGAATACAGCCAGACATGATGATGCACTTAATTTGTGGTATTAGTGTTAGTATCCAGTATGGTTAATAGTTGGTTTACTTTTGATGGATCAATATAGTTTGCTACCGTTCGTGAGTTATGTTGTGTATAGAAGTTTACTATGCTTGGACGTGCTCTTACACGCTGTAAGCTTATGCGTCATTTGACTACCGTATCTCCCCCGTCGGTCCGGTCCCGTTACTCCAGTGTATCTACCGTATAATGGCATATCAGGAATGTTTATTATAGTGGTTTTAAATTCAACTGCTGTATCCGTTATTTTGATCTCCGTGATGGAGAGAGCCATTGTAACGGTAGTGTGTCTCAGAGGATAAGCAACCCCCTGTTTGCATATTTAAACAGGAGCCTATATTATCTTGTTGATTCAGTATCGCCGGTATGTCTGGGGATTGGGAAAATCTAGTCGTCGTTCAGGCAAGCTGAGCTACATACTAAGACAGAAAGCTGAGTGTAAAGCATTAACTACCGCCTGAATGGTAATATAGCCGACTCGAGCGAACGAAATGTGTTCAGTTTTCGTGTTCTTTTGCTGTGTTGTGTGAGTACATATTTTCACAGTTCATGCATATCCGGACATTCCATAAATCGAACAGCCAATTAGAAGGCTTGATTTGTTCCGGACGAGCCGTATAGAAAATGTTGAGCTCATCCTGAAGTATGTGTGCTGCCATTAAGAATATTGTGTACCGGTTTAAAATTATCGTGTTTGACTCAGGGGAAGTGTGGAGTGATAAGAGCCAGAGTGCCATGATCTACGAGAAGTATATCGACTCTATTCGCAGCGCGCCGGTCTGGAGTGCAAGGTTTTCGTTTTAGCCTTTTTCTTGTGGGACTTAGCTGGTTACCCTAAATTTTTGACAGTGTGAAATAAAGGCCAACGTCTACATTTAGTTTTCCACTTTACGAATTCGAGTGGCTTTTTCGGTGTTACAGCAGTCTAAAAACACAATTTGTAGCTATTTTAAGGGGTACCATAACAATATTTATAATAATCGTGCTAATTTTGTAAAATTATATTTGTATTTTTTGCAGATATCCGCAATAAGAATAATCAAGTAGTTTTCCGTAATAAAAGAATACGCGTGACAAGCTACACCGTCCATGCGCCAGTTACAAACGAATCTCAAAGTAACGTAGGTAGGCAAGCCCATTTTAATCATTGGTGTGTAATCAAAATTCTATAGCTCATTCGCCGAGATGTGAGAGTTGTAGTTTGTAAACAAAACAAGAGTGCGTGATACTAGTATAAGCAGTAAGGAGTGTACAAGCTACTAACCAGCGCGCGCTACTGCAGTGTGACGAGAGTTAAATTGGTGACTGATCAAGCGAATGTTCGTATTGTTTTTAAAGCCTCGGTTTTTAGTTTTGCAGTGGTTTCAGAACATATTTTTTTAAACGCAAATTAATACATATATATTAAAAACTCATTCCTACAGTTTTAACACGTATATATCAAATGCACCAAACGGATTTTTAGATTTTTGCCCCTGAAATATTACATATTTTGTCGTCAAAATAAGCCAAAATAAAGCATAATAATTTTCTTGCTAGCAAACAGTACATTATTTAAAAAAAAAAAACGCTCTGGCAAAATTGTGTATCGTATGACAGTACACAGTCTGAAATTTTTTCTAAATATTTGGTTCAAATAATTGAGTTATTTTAAATTGTTTGAAATAACTGAAAGACCATGGCCTTAACCCCCAACGCAAAAGGAGAAGTTTCATAAGTTTGACGTGTCTGTGTGTGTATCTGTGCATCTGTATATATGTGTGTCTGTCTGTGGCATAGTAGCTCCTAAACGAATGAACCGATTTTGATGCGGTTTTTTGTTTGAAAGCTGACTTGTTCGAGATGGTCCTTAGCTATAATTTATGGAGATCTGTTCAGGCAATTAACAATATGTGAGCTCTTTTCTAGTTGTTGAAAGGATGTGAGCAGCTTCTACTTGTCTGATCGATCCGAAATTTAGTATCCTGTGACTTCAATGCTGCAGAATCATCTGGAATCTGCAGGATACCCAACTCCTCATCAATTTAAAGTCGGTTTTTTTTTTAAATTTTTAAATTAAGTTGTACTTGTCTGATAGTGATTTAATCAGACAGTAACGTCAGCTGTAAATGGGTTTCACTGTTACAGTTGAACGGAAGTAAACACATGCACGCCTAACTGGGGCTGTTATGTACTGTTTATACACTTATCGATCGTAGATCGTGATACATACACTGCATGTCCGGTATAGTAATTATATATACAACACGTGCAACCTGAATGATATCAATTACATATAAAGTTCACATAATATTATGAAATAGTTAGTGTCTTATGTATCTTATGTGAAGGTTTTGTTAAACGTATGATTTTAACATTGTTAATGTGGAATGAATGTTTTTTTAAAATTATATTACGTGTTCAATAACACTGTCATTTGCACAATACCTATTGCGGCAATTGCCTGATAATAACGAGGGCTTTTATAATGTTAAAGAACGTCTATTACTTAATTAAATCGATCAGTATCGTAGATATTATCGAGAATCGTTATGCACCAAACATCGAAAATGTCAATGTCGAGAATTAGCAATATATCTAAATATGTACTGTCAATTTCTCGGGGTTCTTCATAGCTATCTAATTCACACTTATAGGTTCCCACGACTTTACGTGTTCATACTTTCCTAAAACCCACCAATTCGTGCACGGTATTCTACGCTCAATACCTGCCTGCCAATACACGTGGCGAGCATTCCGGACACCCCTGATTACAAGCTGCAATCACGTGAACACTGCGTGTTTTCATTCACAGACCTTACCTTCGATCACGCGCATGTGCTTCGCGCGCTCTCACTTGAACAGACAGTAGACACACTACTGTATGATCTGTGAACGTGTGAAACAAGCTTGAGGTAGAATGCAGCAGAGCACTAAGTACAAGCCTGGCCAGCGTATATCTAATGCAATATCGCCACTATATACATAAGAATATAAACGGGAGCAAACGAGTTTAATTGTGCGGAAAAAAAATCTACTTAGCTTCAAGCGCTTTAAGATGCCCGCCTAGGGGCCGTGTGTTTGCGAGAATGAGGCACGGCGCCAAGGGCGATGTTGACCGGCTCGTCTGGTGCGGTATTGCCTCTACCGCAAGACACTGAAACAGCGTGCAGTGGTATCGTAGAACATTTGCCTGACCGACACTTTCAATGGTGGTGGAAAGTTTTAAGTTAAATCCAATACACCTTCATATCGGAGTTTCACACGAATAATTATATATAACAGACTACGAACAATCAATTTTTTAGTTATTTTGAGGTGCTTCGAAATGATCTTTCTAATTAACATGATATTTTTAATCTACCATTCCGAAATCGTTTAACATGTTTGTTCATTTCGTAAACGCAAACATTAGAAACACGTCGAGAAGTTTCCTAGAAAAAAGTGTTCTGTTAGCACGCTGCAACTCTGTTTACGAGGCAGGCAGCCGAGTTTTCCGAGCGGCGTGTAGAGCTTTGGCCGTTACCAGATTATTCGAAAACTGCTCATAGAACACGAGTGGCGTCTGCTTAGGAATAGCATTTAAAGATCGTTACACGCGTGCTTATATCCATTTCAAGTTCACCGCTTCTCATGTGGTACATAATTCAATGCTAAAAGCACTAATCGATAACTGTAGGTTTCTCGAAGCCAATTGGCTAAAATTAAACAATGGCAATCCTAGACAATAGTTTTAGTCAATGTTTTAAACAAAATTGTTTCCAGTGTTACGAACTTCTGATGTACAATCTCTGACGCCGAAACCTCGTGCATTTAATTGCGGCGCAAAAGATCACGCGTAACGAATTAGTAATTCTGAATCAATATTTACTCTTAAAGTTGGCAAATACCAATATCTAGGATTGTTATTGAGTATTCTATCCACATTGGCCTCGAAAAAAGCGTAGAAATCAACTGATGTTTTCAGCGGTTGTTTATCTACTTCGCACTCTTAAAGCATATTTTCTAGTGGCTGAAAAAGGCGAAAATGTTTTAGCGGGCGTTTTTTGGTATGCGAATCTTGTAGGAGAATCTTTTACAATTCATAGGCTGGTACAATACATCTTCATCATTAATGTAACGTAATGAAATGATAGGAACGCCACTGAAAGTCTCCTACAGGCGTGTTGTTGGCGAGTTGGCCAGTTAGTGACTTGCGCCTATTGGCTAGAGGGAGGCGGGATGCGCATGCCGTCTTGCCCTTACCACTTACGCGCATTCGGGCCTCGAATGCGCAAAATACGTCACCCAGACGACCAGCTTAAGAGGTGGGCCAATTAATTCGTTTAAATTAGATCTTCGTAAAATTTATTTCAGCAATCATTTATAGTCATACACGAATCCAGCAGCCCGGTTAGAAAGGTACACGGGAATGCAGAAACCCTTCTTTAGCGATTTGCAAGATATTTATTATTTATTTTTGAAAGAAAATTGCAACATTATTTCGACTCCTTTCCCTATCAAGGCGTCACCGTCTGTGACAACAGGAACTTCGTAAGCAACTAAGAAACAAGAAACCAACAGAACCCATCAATAATAGTTTCTAAAAGTTTAATCAACTGTTTGTTGTGCCTTGGGCCCATTTACAAAATAGTAAAAGAAAATATACTTATTAATTAAACTGTCTACTTATAAATGTTTTTATAATATATTAAAGTACTATTTTTTGTTTGTCATAAAATTAAATATTATTATTTTTTTAATTTTGTGACAGTTCTTATAATGCAGATACATGTCTAAATTTATCAGTGTGTATTTTTCAGAGTTTCATGAGATATACTATATTCTGAAAATTTGTAGCGTTTACAAAACAACAATCCTTGCTCATATAAAAACATAAACATTTAATATCTTTCTGAAACAGAGACCTACTTTTGCTACCCAGTATTGTTGCAGGTGTTGAGAATGATAATAAAATAAAATTGTTCGTCTACCACAACGTTTGGTTAAAATTTATTTAATATTAAAGGTGTTTTCGTATTTATACTCTCATAACTATTGGGTCTGCACCACGTTTACAGCAGTCCGTATTACTAAATAAATACAGCTTTCATAATGCAGCTTCTTAGAAGCCTAAAGTAGCTGAAACTGAGAGCATTAATTTCAGTGCGTGTGTAATTATCTTACCCAAGTAAATCTTTCTTAATGCAATACATTATCAAACATTCAAACAAATAAAATCAGTTTCAAAGAAATGTTTAACATTTTTGAGGGAACACCGGCTTTCTATGGTTTTAAAGTAACCATAACAATTATTTTAGTAACGATGAAACAAATTTAATAGTTTTCCTATTAGAAAAGTAAATTTATGTTTGCAAATATTTTACTGGCTTATTACTGGCGTTTTACTGGCGTTTTACTGGCGAAATTATAGAAGACTTTAGGCAATTATGTTGTTAAATATTTCTAGAACCCCTTAATATGTTGTTAGCGTGCTAATAGCATAAATGCAGAAATGCTTTATAATCTTAGTTATACAAACCACAACGCATGCTACGGTTTTCAACACATCTCGACTTGAAGGCGCTGTCTTTTGTAATGAAAACTGTAATTTCACTGTTAGAAAAAATGTCCGTGAAATTACGGAAAAGTAGAAGAAAAAAAATTCTCCAGAAATCTTCGTAAAATCACGGACACTCAGTTTTGTTTGCTATTGGAACCCTCCGTAAAATTACGGACAATCCGTTCTCCTCATAAAAATTTAATTTCTTTAAAGTACTGGTACTCCATTTTCAAGAAATACGAAACACTTTTATTTGCTATGTTTTCTCGAGATCTTGACGTACAATCCTGAAAATTTCCTCGTATTTGCTATGGCTCGAACTCATGACCCTTATGATTCCCAAGCGGACACTCCAACCATTGCACCACAGTGACACAATAGTCAGAAATCGAGTTTCATGCAGTGACAACTTTATAAGAGGAATTTTTTATTTTTGACATCCTGATTTTACAGAACTTGATTAGTATCATCATGAGAAAATGATTTTAGTCTATTGAAATAAATAACTTTGAAGATGCATACCCGCAGGTGCGAAATGCAGAGAAGAGGTGCGATTTTTTCAGCTGGGATAAGTTCAATGTAGTGACATGCATGGCCGTCCACTACAGGATAGGTGAAGTGAGGAGAATAGAAGATGTGTGTGGCCACCTTGGAACACTTCAGTCACGTACATATTCTATTTGTGGCAAAATGTGGGCAACCAGGAAGCAGTGTTTCGCTTCTATTATCTTAGCTTACATTGTCTTTTCTTCATTTCACACCATTGTGCATTTACATTAATTCTAGGAGTCATTGTAATCATTAATACGAGCATATTTTTTTTAAAGAAACGCAATAAAATATGCTTAAAAATGTAGAAACAGATTACCGTGTATTTATAGAAAGTAACGGTCAAACATCCGTAAAATGGCAGTACGGACAAACTTCCGTAAACAAAAAATTTCGGAAGCCGCTTCCGTATGATTACAGTACTTTTCTGTAAAAGTTTCGGTAAATTTACGAAAATTTTAATAGTGTTTTTCGTATAATATAACTTCCGTGAAATTGTGAATTTCTTAATCGCTTTTAGAAAAAAAAATAAAATGTCGTGTATTGTAACATTTATTAATAATGCAAACAGAGCAACTGTTGCATCAGGAAAATGAGTCGGAGATCATGATACAAAATCCTCAGAATAAAGTCCTAATAAGCATATAATAACGCAATAACCTTGCCATAAGTAGAAAAAATTGTTCAGACGATTCGTCTTTCGATGATCAGGCTATGGAAACGTACTACACGAGATAGTGTAGATTTTAGACTCCAACTAATGCAAGTTTATCCATAGTTTATTGGTATTTCGGAACATCTAAGTTTGATTATACAAATGTCTTAACTAAGCTTTGTTGATCGGCTTCGAAAAACAAATGTGAATGAAAATTTATATCTAGTTTGTAGTAATTCGAGCAGCATTAAACTAGTTTCAGTGAATGAAAAAACCGGTAGCAATATACAATATACCTACCAATAATTTACAATCTTATGTGAATAGATATACTGCTACGTTTATTGAAAGTTTATTTTATCACAGATTTAGGTTCTGGGGTCGTGTTTGTTCAACAGCAATACTGCAGTTAACAACCACAATTTAGATATGATGTAGTAATACGTGAAACATTTACTAGGCATCAAAGATAAATTCAATTAAATTTCAAAATGTTAGTTTTTTTTATGTTCGGGCTTATAATTATTACCTGCAAAGATAGTTCAAAGCGAAGATATTAGCTATTGCTGCAAAGTTGTATCATCATTTAAGTTTTGCTGTACCAATAACGAGATGTGTTAGCGATTGCTTATAAATAAGAGTTTTATACTGCTGCAGTATACTAATATATATATATATATATTTTTTTCAATTTAAATTCGTAAGCCGATAATCTATGTTGTCAATAGTGTACGCTTCTGTATTGCTACATAAGGTATAATATATTTATTATTAAGTTTTTTTATCAAGGCCATGTTTGGCTACGCGCCGCGCGGTCTAACGCAATTTTAATCACAATTTTTTAATTTTTTATTTATACCAGATTTTTTTTTCTTATTATAGACACAAAATGCGACTAAACTTGGCTCTTATGGATTTTTTTTACTCTCATAGTTTTCGCGTAATGGCTTGTTAAAGTCATATTTTGCATGTTTCCGTTTTAACGACTACACTACAACCAATTGCTATACCAAACTAAAAAAAAGTTACAGTGGATAAAGACACTGCAGGCTACGATGCCATGCTCATAAAATAAAGAATAAAAATGATTTATATTTAAAAAATGCTGAAACTGAAAATAAAAATTTTACAAATGCCATAATTTTTTTTAAAAATACAAATAATTAATTATTATTTATTTTTTAGAGCATGACTTTGTAGACTGAAATGTCTTTATCCACTGTGATTTTTTGAGTCTGGTATATCAGTTGGATTTGGTGTAGTCATTAAAACGGAAACATACAAAATAAGACTTTAACAAGCCATTACGCGAAAACTATGAGAGGTAAAAAAATTTCATAAGAGCCAAATTTAGTCACATTTTGTGTCTGAAATAAGTAAAACAATATGTGGTACAAATAAAAAATTAAAAAATGGTGATGAAAATTGCAGTCGACCGCGCCCTGAAGAGTTCTCGACTAGCGCATTGACGGCGTTGCAGTGTGTCACGCGTATTCTTTTTTTTTTTGCACAAAACCTCTTAACTTATTCATACTTTGTTTATCTACGAAAAGAACACATGCTTAATGCAATGCTTCTTTGTTATGTTACTACCATTATAGATAAAAAGGAAAATGTAGAGGATTGATTTAATAACAAATATGTGTGAGATGTTTGTGTGACTGAATTTGTGTATGCTATAGATGAAGAAGATATAAGGCATGAAAAAAGAATAGTTGAAACAAAATACCACAAATTAAAATAATAACTGTTCTGCGATACTGTAAAATTTAAACATTTTAAATAATTTTTGGCAAACTTTAAAGACTTGAATTTCAGTTTCCATTGGTAAAGAAAGATGTTCACTCAATAAACAATTACCTTAGCCAGTCAGTTTGATTAATTTTCTTGTAGTTGTAGACTTATTTGATAAATACTCTTCATACAAAAATACACTACGTTATACTTTCGGACAGACAAATTCAATACTTTTTTTATCATGTACAATGAACATTTTCATCCATAACCAGCATCAATTAGAATACATACTTTACGTTTATTTCTTCCAAGAAGGTTTTGTCCATAGACAAAGTATTGTCTCTCAAATTTCATGCCTGTCTTCTTATCAAACATTTAATTAAAAATAATAAATACCAGCATGCTTAATGTCCCGTAGCAAAAAAGACTACAAGGAAAACCTTGCACGTCAGTTTGGCACGCTGCGAATAGAGGCGATATGCTTCTCGTCAAGCATGGGACACTGACTCTTATCACTACGGTGTTCCCAAGCGTCATAGGTGGAAATTCGACACCGACGGAGATTCCTCTTAAAGTTGGTTTGATAAATTTTTCATTCTATAAAAACGCAAATTGTTAACATCACTTAACTAATGTTTGCAACACGTTTAAATGGCGTAAATTGCCCAACTTACCTAAGAAGTAATGTTTAAAGGAAAGCCGATGCCAACCCTTGCTTCTACCCCGCCTAAACAGTAATCCGTTCTGTGTTTCATTACTGGAACTTTGCGCCTTGATGCGTTACAAGCACTTTCTCTTGTTTCATATCTCTCTCTCTCTCTTGCTCTCTCCATTTCTCTGATTCACTCGCTCTGCGTTCCCCTCTCCATCAACTACCCGCTCCGCATCCCTGTTCCGTGCTGCTTCTTGTTGGCTTAATCTCGCTCGTGTATTCTGTTTACTGAAGTGTAATCCAAGCACAGTTTCTAGTGGTGTCACGTGGCTGTGGTGTGATGAAATAGGGAGGGGCGGGAGGGCTGTGTTACGAGTCACGAAACTGTATTTGTAACGTAGGCTCAGTGTTACCAAATATCGGTAGCAAAACTACTTTTTCTACTATAACTTTTTTGCAATACACAAATGATGAATTTATACGTCTTATTACACGTGAACAAATAGCATTCCCTTGTAAAACGTATGTGCTCAAATCCGAAATATAATGATCTTTTATAATATGCATTTTATAATCATCGGTAAGGAAATAGTTATATGTTTTACTTCTAGCAGTTATTCACACGCAGTGAACATATTTATACAAAAATGCCATGGAAATTATTATATCCATGTACAGTTATTAATTTGTTTCAGTTACAATTACTGCATCTACGAAATCGCGTTATGAAATACCCATAGCAAATTATGAAATGAATTGACGATTTTCGTTACAACATATTTGTGTTTCCTTACGGCCTGTTCTGTTACCATGAGAACACGACTTGATAGGAAGTCCAGGAGAGATGGCTTCAAAATTTCATTTCCTTAGCTATTAACAATGTTAGAAGTTTAGGAAACGTTACCCACATAGACTTGGCTTCAAGCAGCGCGCTTATTACCTTTGCTAACCGCGCGCTGGCCATTATGAGTGTTTGTAAGTCGTGAAATTAAAACGTAGTTAACCGTAAACGATGAACAAATTTCCTCTGTTAGTGTACCTTGCTTATATACAGGACACCGGTGCTAAGCTCTTATTGGCACAGCTGTATATTTGAAGCCAATGTGCGGTAATTCGCACATTTTGCTAATTATTATTTTGTTGGAAGATTACATCAATTGACGTGAATAATTGACACTGTTCAAGCGCAATTTTTTTGCCAAATTTTAAAATTTTAATGGTTTTGAGACATGAAGTTAATAGTAGCGTGATAAACCTTTCTAATTACTGTACATAAAAATGAAACCAATTATGCTTATTACACAAATATAGTAATCTGACTGAACATTTTCGTTTCGTATAACTTTTAAAAATTTTATTTTCGAATAAGGAATTTCTTTAATTTGCGGACATGTCATATAGCAATTATTTTCATCCTGACTTATTGTTTACACGTTACAAGGTTTTGACTAATAGTTGTTTGGGAAAAAAAACTCATACTGGGCGAATCGGATAACTATTTTCAAACATAAATGTTTGTACATCGTACCAATATCGAAAAAAAAATAATTGATTCATAGAAGCCTGACGTGTTACCTTTCAGTTTTGTGTTTTAATTCCAAATTTAAAAAAAAATATATATATTTTTATACAACAACACAAATCTGTTTATCTATTGTAATTTTCCACCAAGGTCGGACATACATTTGACTAACAAATTAACCTATTTTCTTCAATGAGGATGCAAAATAATCGTAAAATGACCAATTGGTCATGTTGAACTCATGCCCTCTTCTAACATGATTAGACCTATGACAGTAAGTAGTAGTTACTATAGATTTAGGATATTTAGTGTCTAAAATTAAATTTGGTTTTCCGATCGGTAAAATATTTCCAAAATATATGTATTAAAACGGTGAACTCATAGCATAATTATCTTCGGAATTACGATACGTACACTATGAGGCACAACATGAACAAATGTCATTGAAGAGATCGTTGAATAATATTTGTAATGGGATTGTATTATTTAATGATCTTTACTAAATGTACATCAAGGCTAAAGTATGTTACTGAACCACAGAAAACCCACGATCACAGACAGTTCCTCAGATTGTTCGTTTGTCTAAAGACAGGAACAGATACCAGTTACGGAAACAACGCATCTGTTGTCGTCGAAGGAAGCGAACAATTATCGGATATGCTACACTTGTTGTATTAATTTTTCTGCAACTATTTCTATCGCTGTAAACATTTCTGTTGTCCTCGTTGTCGTTTGCATTCGACTTGTTTAGTTCTTGTCTGTTTTGAATTTATTTTTTCGTTTGTTGCTATAACTATACACCACGTGTAGGCCTATTTCTATTTTGGGATTATTTGTATGTTTATTTACTATAGCTATTTCTCACTTTTGAGTTTTTTTTTTTTACTGGTGATGTTATGTAACCGTGAGTTTTCTGAGATTCATCAATATTCGCTAGCAATGACGTATACCCTGCAAAACATATTGATTTATGAAAAAAATATAAAAATCTTATTATCTTGCTGAGTACCTGTTGTAAATAGAATTTTATTAAATTTAGGAAAAGTACCCGCAGATTATTTCATGTTTGATGTATAAGAGTTCTAACCGCAAACATTAAAATAAAAATAAAAACTATAGACTCGGCATAATCTAAGTCCCTGTTGTTTTTTTAACTTGTATTGAGTATGTAGAAATTAGTTTACATGGTTGTTTCAGGTAATACACGTGATATATACGCGAAAATAGCCAACGTTTCGATAGTATGAACATTGCGATAATAGGATGCTAAATGTCAAATTACTATACATATCGCAAGATAATAAAAATCCGGAAAGATATATTTCCGATACCTCGAGTAGCTAAAAATAAGATAGACTAAAACAGCTTCCTTGTTAAAAATCAACATGGCAAGGGCAACTATTATTTGTCAAGTGGTGTATCATTTTTCAGATACATACGAACATAATGAATCTCAAATTGACGCAGTATGTAAATTGCATTTATGCAAGGTATCGGAATAATAACAATGTCACAGGAAATACTCTGCAAAATGATATGTGAACAATAATACAACTGTTAGTTACAGAAATGTCCACTCATGTTCACACTCTTATGTCGTACGTCTCAAACAGTACAGTACCTCCGTTTCCAACAGTTCCTTCCTGGCCCTCTGTAGCAGCAACCGAACCTTTGTGTGCGTTTTACACGAAAATGATAGGTCCTAGAGAGTTGCAACAGAGGACATTTTTCGTCACACAGGTCTTATTACACAATGCACCGTCTTAAATTAGGTATACATAACCTGACGCTAACAAAGTTGTATGCAATTAGAGGGTAGCCACCCCCGCTATTTTCATAAGGGAGGAAGGTATCAACCAGACTTTGCTGCTGGTTTGAAGATCCCAATAGCACTAAGCAATGCTGAAAATATTGTATTGTTATGTCAATTAATTTCCGATATTTAAGGAAAATACGGTTTTCAAATTTGATATTTGGGGGCTCATAACTCCCTTCATATTACATTTAGGTGGATAGTGCATAACAGGTTTTCGTCTTTTTTTTCGAGAGGAACACGCATGCGAAGTTTGTCCCCCCTATTTAAGAAACATCATGTTTATATATATGTATATATGAGTAAATCAGTTTGTGGATATAATCCTTCTGCTTACGTTTTGTTTCCAAAAAAAACTATATATTGCGTGACGATCAAACCAACCACAAAATTAAATCACGGAGTAATTCAGTCAGTTACTATGATGAGGCACGAAAATTTGTGTAACACAAAAATACTCTTTAATTTTTTATATGGTTTTTTAATTATTTTTCTTTTCTTATTTTCCTGTAATTTATTCAGATAAAAAAATCAGAGAGCCAAAGTACCCAACACAAAAGGTATGTGATATTTTTGCAAGTTATTTCGTTGACAGCAAGTGTAAAACAAGGAGATAACCCTAATTACAATAATCAAAAAAATTAAAGAGCACATTAACACACAAATAACTGTAATTTAAACAAATTTCAGCCAAAGAGTTATTTGTGTGATTTTTATGTGTTGCAGTTTTTTAAATGTATTGTAATCTTTTTGTCCTGTCCCCTTGTCTTCTGGGTGCTGCCTAGGGTTTTACTTGTAAAATCCCGAATGTATTGGATATTTTACCTGCCTGTTTTGCTGGTATGATAAGTAAAAATGAGGAAAAACTCCTTTAAATGCTTTAAATTAGAAACAATTGTTACCTTATATACATTTTTGTTTTTGTAGATGCGATTTACAGAGATTCCTTTAGGGCTTAGTTTTTTAATTATTTTGTTCTCCACAAAACGTATAATTTTTCTCCAGCAAAACCTAAGCAGTAGCGTATGTCCACGAATGATTTCAGTATTATAAAGTTCATTGCAGCTTAGACTCAAGGACGTCACTCAAAAACAATAGAATGTTACTTAAAATATTTAAGAATAATTTTTAAAATTTGATATTAACCACATTAAAATCAATATACTTGCATGTCATAAAAATATTACATGTTTGTGAAAATCATCGTTAAAGGACCACTGTTTCCCAACATATAATGTAAAAAAGAAAGTATTAACTTACAAAGTCAAAATCAAATAGACTCGGTATTGTAATGTATTTTTCTCTTGATTTGCACTGTAGGATGGGTAGGTTCGTTTATAATTTGTCAATTCATTAAATGTTTATGTCAAACCAATTTGTGGTATCTATGTAGCATCCATTTTGAAAATAACGTCAAAGTCACTTAAAAATCACTTTTTGATGGTATTGCAAGTGTGCCAAATTTGCTTAGTACCAGTAGTTTTTTTAATAGTTACTGAGTTAGTTGTTTTCGTTCGCTTTTCTCAACTTGAAACTCGAATTGAAAAAAAAATATATATATGTAAGCATTTTTTTATTAAAAAGGAGACAATGTGTTTTGGGTCGGCTTTTAGTGGTATGTGTAAGAGAATATTTCTGCGGGTTTAAAAATATGCAAACAGATGTATACAACTTAGGCTAAACTTATTTATTTACCTTTCATCACTAAACACGTGGTGACGCATTCAAGTTCTGTTGATCAGCGAAATTAAGATTGTACGTGCATAATTACCTTATTTTATAGCATAAAAAAATTTTTCGAACAAATCAACTTTATGATAAAATTGGCGCTATATTTTCAATTTTCGATACATGACAAAGACTGCAGTTTGGATGAAGCTTATTCAAACTTAGTATACTTCATTATTAATATTCTAATTAGCAGTTGGCTACCCTAGAGAAATGTTACCTGTAACTGTACAGTAGTTTATAAAATCCACTAACATGTACTTCAAATAAAATTATATAAAATAACTTCCTAAACAGTACACAGTATGGAACATTTAATCATACTTCAACTTGTAAACAGGGCAACTGCTAGTCATCAGGCGTATTTTAGCGGTTGAATTGGTAGAGAATTCTGTGAACAGAGCATTTAAGCGTTCCAGTTGGTAACGGTGTTTGCAAACATGCTGCAAACAGGTTGAGGGTGTTTGCACGTTTCTGGCAACCGAGCCAGGAGGACAGTTACAGGGTTTGTTCACAGGGTGTTAACCTTTACCATTATTTCCTGTTTCATCTCGAATAAATCTGAAATCAAAACAAAACGTATTTAGACGCAATATGGACGAGACTGATGTTATTTTGAAAGAAAATGACACAAAATTAATTTTTCATTTCATGCAACTGCATGGTTCAAGTTCCTTCTACAATTTATCATGTTGTACATGTAAAACAAAAGTCACAGCAGTCAATTTTCCAACAGACATATTCGTAAAGAAGTGTTCTGCCTTATATAGCACAATTTTATTCCTTTTAAGGCATTAGCAACAAAATATTTCATAACTCCACTGTGGAAGCCATTTATATTCACAGATTATTTCATTTTAGCGATCTTTTGTAAATGCAAAAAGTCGTTGCATACGTTTGCTAACAGCTTGTGAACAATTCAACCGCTAAAATACGCCAGTAATAACACAAGTCTGGTATCACAACTTTAAATTTGAATGTTTTCAAAAATATATATAGCAACGATACAAATGTAGTATGGGAAACAATTTTACAATACCTACTTTCTTAAGACAACCATATATAGGTCTGGTAAATCTATAGATAATTTATTGCAGTAAGTAATCATATGAACTTGAGAAACTGTCGCGTAATAATGGAAATTCATTAGATTTCCCTGCAGTATTCGCGGAGTAGGAATGTGTAGTTGTGTGTGCGTGTGTGTGTGTGTGTGTGCACGCGGCAGAACAAGTTTCTCATGTAGTCCAGTGACACTGCTCTCCCGTCATCCTAGTCTAGTTCGTCGACGAAGCATCACCACATAACTGAATATTTATTACCTTCGCCGGACCCTTCCACTCGGGGGCTACTTTCCGTTCCGGCCGGTAGAGACTGCTGCACAGCTCTCCGCTCGGTGGGACATTAAACAAATGAGCGTCGCGTCTCTGATGTACGGGGGCAGGCCGCCCTACGTGATGGTGATAGATGACAACAATCACACACTCCCTCCCCTCTTACTCTTATCTGACTGGCCGCGACCTGGCGCGCTGCTCCGATAAGCCCGCTCCGCGCCGCTTATCAACGCCATCTGTCCGCCACCAACAGGGAAACACAATTTTTTTCGGAAACAACTAATTTCTAGGATTAACGCATACATCAATGACTTCCGCGGAATTGAATGCTAGGGCCCTGCAATGCGGAACACCGGAAACCGCCGCCTTATCGGCAGTTTTAATCTCAGTTCCGGTATCAAAAATTTTAAAATTAAGTTTCGTGCATTTTTTAAAAATGCGATACCTTAACTGATTGGCGTTTGTGAGGTCGTGAACTCAATTCCAGCGTTCTATAAAGCTTCCAGAATTCCTGTTTGCAATTACTTTACTAAAGTTCCTTTTAATATAACGTACGTGACAAAAAAAACACAGTAGTCCCCCCCTCACCCTTCCCGTCCAGGGGGGGCGGGGGATTTGTACACCCGATGAGTAATCTCAATGTGTATCGCTTACTGATAATATTAATGCTTATGAAATATTAGCAACAGTTCATGTCAAAAAACATTTATGGATTCAAAATTTTGCATGTGACTGATTATCAGGAGACAAATATGCAAATAGAAGGCGTGCAAAACTCAACACTAAAACTATTAAATAAAACTTTTAACATTTTTAAAATAATAAATAGAAAACTTTGCAAGAAATTTTAGTTATTTGCTCTTGCGGAGTATTTATAGCACTCAGCTTTCTATTTTGTAACTGTCAAGAGATGAGTAGGTGTTTAAACATTCAAACTAAAGTAAAATTTAGTGAATAAGTTTTGAAAGTACACTGCATTACTTTGTTTTCAAATGCATAAATAAACTCGCATATTATCTACATTAAACATTTAAATTGAAACATAAAAAAACATTTAAGTTGGCTATTTTACGTCATTTTTGCTTGTTTGAAACTTACCTTGTCTGAGTAACAAACAATGTAATTCAGGGTAAAATCATTATCAGGGTAGAACCATTGTAAATAGTAGTCAAAATAGTTTATTATTATTTAATTGTCTTTCGATACGACGGCCATTTCTGAAATATTGACCACCATTCAGAACACGTGTCTACTTTCGTACTTACTAGGAAAAACAGGCAAAACAACTAAACTTCTGGTTTTTTATATTCCAACAGAACTTTCCTAGCTACTGGACTGCAGGTTGCGAATAGAAAGCAGAAAGATCTATGATCTACTAGAAGAGAATTTCAGTGCAAGGTATTCTGCTAATCCGTACTTAAAACCGTGGCTCCAAGTTCAAGAGGAAGAGATGTGGGTTGCAAGTAAATAATGAGTGTACTTGTGGGACGCGAGATTTCTTTTTTCACCCTCAGTCTTCTAGGCCGTAGGAATCTATGATCTATGAACATGTTGATTAGTTATTTCTATGTAATAAATACTTAAAATACATTAAATCTCATAAAAGGCTTTGCTCTATGCTTGTAGTTTGCCAAAGAACATACTTCATCTTTTATTGTATCAAAATTATTTTTCCTTATTTTTTATCGTTATTTTGAACAGGTAAAATTTTTGACTTCACATCTGTATATACGGTCGCAATAATCCGTATCAAAGGAAAAAAAATGCTTATTGTTCGAAAAAGTACACCACAAATATGTAAATTACTTATTCAGTTTTATATTTATTCTTATGACACTTGTACCACTTACATGTATTTATATAGCCTATAGCAATGACGATTTAGTTCCACTTACGACCTTACACATGATCAGCACTTGTTTCGATACAGTGCATCCAAAAAGGAAAAATAAACATTTTTTTCTTTTGTTCGCACATTTATATCGCGTTAATGTTACTAACAATTTCAGTGTATGACTTTTATATGAAAACGTTTAATGCATTTACTATCGTAAAAGGGGTTAGTTTGACGTTGTAGGGAAATTTATTCTCGCACAATATATCAGATTGGTGGTCACATAGTGAAGGGGCAGATAACAAGAGTCGAGCGTTAAAAATGGCATTTGATCTACCCATTGAGGTCAGAAATTTTTTACCCTAACTACATTACAACCGACATTTTAAATAAGACAAAGTTCACATTTCCAAACATAGAGTAAACGCGAAAAAAAAACCCAGTCATAATAACATATTTTTATTGTAAATTAATTTTAAAGTCAAGCTAGTGCTGCTTTGTCTGTTCTCTTCATTACCTCGTGCTTGTTATACAGCCAGCAGCCGGTTTCTCGTCTCTGTGTGGATAGTTCGTCGATGAGATGTTCTATAGTGGTTTTGGCATTACTTGAAGGAAGTTAATTTATCTTCTGTCAGGAAGACACCGCTTGAAGACAAGAAACTTCCCGTGGTCTTGGCTATACTGTTCTCTGTTATAGTTACACAAGTTGCTACAGGTCGTCGATGCTATCTCCTGCAGATTCTCGGAGGGTGGCAAAGCATTTCCAGCGGTTACAGAATACGCTTGCCAGAAACTGTCTCTGTCTCTCTCTCTATCTCTCTCTCTCTCTCTCTCTGAGAAACAGAGACTAACTCTCTGAGAAAGAGACAGATTTCTACAATCAGAACTTGCGATAAATTAAAATACGTTTTATGATACTGATGATTGATTGAACTCATCGAAGACATAATGCATGACATTAAGTAAACATCTTGGTTTTTACTAAAGAATTATTTACCGTTTAACAATAGGTCTGTATGTGGTACTTATTTATCTTGTCTTAATAACACGAAAATCTGCTAAACACTATGCCTGTCATAATAAATATTCACTTCGTTCATATTAGGCTATGTTATGACTACAAACGTGAATGTATTAGTAACGTATTAAATACCACCAGCTATTAAGACACCGTTGACATTAACCAGGCAAGCACAATTTATAATTTGTGATGTTATAACGAGCAAACACAATAACTGGAAATGTAATTGCTTTGCTGCTATGCGAGTTCTCAGAAATTATTCAGCACAATCATTTGGGGTAACTTTGTTGAAAGGTATACAACCTGCAAGTCACTTATTAAACTAGAACGGCAAAGGGGCAATTTTGACCACTGGTCGCTTAACTTCTCCGGAAACAGTCTGCACAGCTACTGAACGCACACAATCATCCGAGCCTGGGAAGATGTTAGTGATGCGACCCAGCCTCTTTTATATAATAGTTTTGTGGCATTCAACCACTTTACAAACTTCAAGAATAACAAATTTATTCATCTAGAACACAACCGTATTCTTATATTCTGAAATACTTTATTTAAAATTAAACTAGGTTGGTGATATAAAGTTGCCCTGACCGGTACAAAGTTACCCCAAATTACAGTATCAAATGAAATTTCCCTACTCGCATGCACATGTGTACACTCGTGTACTTTGTACAGATAAGATAAAAAGAGCAACTCGTCTTAGGACTCGTTTTTCTGTACACTGACACAAAACAAAGTTTTTCGACAAGTGATAGAAGTAGTAGAATACTGTATGAAGAACTTGGGTTCGATTTCAGTCTCCCAGAAATTTTATAATCACTGCAGGTGAATAATGGGATGATTCCTGAATGCAAGATCTAAGAAGTTTCGTTTTACTTTTCCCTGCCTACCTCCAGCAAAATCACAAAGATGTTCGTAGACACTTCATGAAATAATACTTCGATTAGGTACAGGACCTGCGCACTGTTACAGGGATTCCCCGTGAACCGTCAGCCATGATTCTCATTAAGTGATGGGGCGGCAGATCATCGTCAACCCCTTAGCCTGAAGGAGCACGAAGTAATAAGTGGTAAAATGAGATCCTACAGATGAAGCAGTGACGGAATACACGGGTGGGGGAAACGGGAGTACCCTGAGAAAATATGGCCGCCCGACGACCACGTCCGTCACGTTTCCCACATGCGAACAACTCAGGACCAGCCCCACCGAGGATCTCCTTGCCAGGGCTGCAGCAAGGAAGGGAGGCTAAAGGGCCCATTGCCTTGGACCTCAGCCTGAATGAGGCACTTGTCTCTTGCACTAAACTCTGAGAAAAAATGTTTGTTTCTGTAACTTTTCAGCTGTAAAATACGTCTGTAAAAACAGTGTTACTATGCTTATATTTCTGTAAGAAGTATTTTATGTAAACTAGGCATTGATTAGGTTTACAGTAACTAAAAAAGCAGTCGGCAAAATTTTTCTTAACATTTTTATTCAAACATTAGGAGCTCCAAACAATTCCCTGTCCCAGACCCTAGAAACCTTGCTGCTGGCCTGCGCCTTAGCAGGAGGCGAATGGTCTGACCACTCAGCCACCGTAGTCACTAAGAATACAGATTTTCATGATTTTTTATCTTATTGCCTTACTGTATGGCGTAACTGAGTCTTATGTTGGTTTTACTATGTTAATTGTAAGTTGTTTTAAGTATTTTCTTATAACTTCTTTTTCTTTTGCTGTCGCTTGTATTAACGTTGGCGCAGTGTTTATTTTGTCTTTGGAGAAGGACAGGAGAGGAATAATTCTTCGCAATTTTCTTTTGCTTTCCTGACCTAATGTTTTCCGAGGTAATTAAGCTGTTGTCATGAAGTAGCTTGTTTGTCGCAACGCCGGGAGGCTGTGGCTATTATCCTCATTGTCGGCCCTTGGTAATTGATGGGCTAGATGTGCTTTTCCAAGGATCCGGTCGCCTTGTACGGACTTATTTATTTGTACAACATCCCTCTCTAGCTTTTGTTTAGTGATTGTTTTCTGCCCGTTGTCGGGTCAAGTTCTAGTGGCAACAGCCTTGGGTTCAGAAAGTTAATTGCCCATCTCGGCGTCTTGTCAGCCCTTCGCCATAACTTGTCACTTGGTGAATGATCATTTTAACTTATTACGTCTTATGGTAGCCATTTACAAAACAACTATTTAATCGAATGAGCACTATTGTAAAGCTATTCCGTGGTTATCAACTGGCAAATTATCTAGTATTTAGCTTGACCTGAATGTGATGTAAAAATTACACGCAATAAAATTTGGGTGTGGTAAATAAAGTAATGCTTAGTTTTCCATTTATAAAGAGATAAACAGACAACGAGATTGACAGAGCTTAATGTAGTTAACTAAATATATAAAATGAAGTGTCCTAACTCACTCACTCACTCACTCATTAACGCACAGCCCAAACCGCTAGACCTAGAACCATGCAATTTTGATGGAAGCTTCCCCTTGCCCCGTAGGCACCGAATATGAATTTTCGAAATTCGGTAAATAAGGGGTGAAAAGGGTGAAATGTGTTTTAAAATAATTCCTGATATCTCATTAACCAGGAAAGCTATCATAATTTTTTTAACTTTAAAATTTTGCCCAACCAAATGCACATTTGTGAATTTTTCGACTTTGCGAAACTCGAAAATAAGGGGGGTGAAAAGCCGTAAAATTTGTTTTTCATTAATCCGTGATTTTGATTTCTCCTAAATCATTTCAGATAGTGAAGAGATTTTTCCTTTAAAATTATGCTTAAGTAAATATCTAAATTGTCTGTTGTTTTTAGAATATTTCGAAAATCGTCTTTGAAAGCTTTTAAAAAAAATAAAACGTGTTATTAATTAATCCCACTTATCTCCTAAATCAGTGGAAATATTGAAATGGTTTTTGCTTTAAAATAAATATTACGTATATATATATATATATATATATATATATATATATATATATATATATATATATATATAAAGAAATTTTAGTATTTTTCGAAACTCGTCCTTGCAAGCTCTTAAAATATATATGTTTTCAAATAATCATCTGTAACGCTTATACCCGTTGAGAAATTGAGATGATTTTTTGATAAGAATGAAGCTTATGTAAATATCTACATATCAAATTGAGGATTTTATGAAATTCGAAAATTAAGGATGTGAAAAGTAGTAAAATGTTACAGTCTCCCAAAAAAAGAGAATGATTATGGAGAAATAATTCAACAGTTGTTTCTTTTTGCCAAACTGCTAATAAATAAAACGTCTTTGGACTGTAGCCTGTACATACGAAATAATTATCACGGCCTGCCTTTTAGCATTCTCTCAGGTATTGTATAAAGTTTGTGGTGTGGGGTTGCGGGTTCGTATCCCGTGCAAGACTTTGCGATGGAAATTACTACGACATCATAGAGCATATTGCGCGCGCTCTTTACACTGAGCTAAGACAGTTTATAGTTCACTGTTATTGAGTACGCTAGCGGTTATATGCCTTAATTACATTTTATCCAGAGTTACTGTTTACATTACATAATTTCACGCGGGCAAAGCCACAGTCGGGAAGTTATTTTATAGAGAAATAAAGACGAATTAAAAACAAAGATATTCTGCAATTAAAGTACGCTCAGCGAATTGGACTGGATAAAGCTGTTTGTATTTGTTGTTTTAAAGTTATACAGAGAATATAGTAACACAATCAATTATACGCAATTAAAATTGAGTTACTCTTTTCTATAGTACACGCGGGCGAAACCGCAAAGGGACAACCAGTATGTACGAATACATTTTAATTTTGCAACATTCTGTTTTTCGCGCAGTGGTATATTTAACATAATTACTGAAAATTTTTGTTTACAGTGAATTTTAGTTTTTCATATAGCAGAACGTAGTATTTTATACGCACTAATTTCAGAACGGAATCTCACAAATTCTGACTTATAAGTAAAATTATAAGCAATAGTGGATCGCTAGTTCATGATTTTATACTGTTAAATTTAATTTAAAATTTACTTTGGAATGTTAAGCTTGTGCGTTAAAATTTTCTTATAACTACGACGTTAAAATTTATACTGGAATAACGGATAGCTGGTCCGCTGCAAGAAGTGAATTTTTATAATATACACTCAGCGATATAAATAAGCGTAATCAAGTAATATCAGTTCATTTGATACAAAAATGTACTAATGCGATGATAGTAACAAATAAATTATTGAGTAATCATCAGTTGTTAGGAAAACGTTCTAACCACATGCATTAGAGGCAAAGGAAAACTTTAGAATTATCAAATCGTTTCGTTACTGAAAGCATGCGTAGACGTGACCGATTGTAAAATAGCACTGCCACGGTGGGTTTTTTCTTTTAAAAAAAGGAGGGGGCGGTTGCACAGTGGCTAAAGCACTCGCCTCGCACCAATGCGATCCGGGATCGTTTCCCGTTGGGGCTGGTCCCCGGATTTTCGCGTGTGGAAATCGAGCCGTTGGTCGACGGGTTTCCTCGCCATTTCATTTCGGCGCTTCTCCATCGTAAGGCCTAATTTCATGTCATCCTTCAGGGCAAGCGGATGCTTACAAGCACCTAGTAGTGAGTCTGCATTCAGGATGTGATTCCCTGCCCCTCGTGTATCCTCCTCATGCCATATTAATTTATTATGTTTTTGTGGCAAAATATTTCTCACGTTTGTTGCGAACTATGCTTCATACAACGAAAATTCTAACAGGAATATAACTAGCGTTCAATCTGTTTCTGGCAAATAGTGTATGCTCTGACGCATGAAATGTACACGTTGGAAAATGACGTAAATACTTTTTGAAAACACAAGCGCTGAATGGATAAACTTCAGCTGTTTAAGGGTGTTCAAGTGCGATTAAATAAAAAATTTATATTTTTATGAAATATTGTTAGTTTTTTAGACGATACTTGTGAGTACATTTTACTCGTACGAAACAATTTCAGCTCTCAGAGTTTTCTCATAACGAGGCGTCAAAATCAAAATTTACATGTTACGCTGCCATACAAATAATGAAAACCAACTGACCTACTTAAACAAAATAATTTACTATGAACCTACTTCCCATGAGCTATGCAATGAAACATTTAAATACCCACAACGTAATATTTTGAATTAAAAAAAAATTCGCAAAAGTACAGAAAATAGTCGCAAAATCAGCAATTTTTTTAAATATAAAAAAACAGTTCGCGGAAATTTTTAAAATTTTTTATTACGTAGTCCATAGTATGTTATTTCACTGTGAATTATTCCACGTACGTAAGTCAATTGGTTTTTACTATTTGCATGGCAGCAGAACGTGCAAATTTTGACTTTGACGCACCGTTATGAAAAAACTACGAGAGCTGAAATTGTTTCGTAAGAGGAAACTGCACTGACAAGTATCGTCTACAAAACTAACAATATTTCATATAGGTATAATATTATGACTTTATCGCACTTGAACACCCTTAAGGAACTTGCTCATACACCCTTAAGGAACTTGTTCATGGACTCTCAGGCAGGAATGATAATATTAGGAGCTCGCAGGATGTGTGCAACACACTGCTGCAAATTCAATTGCCATCTTATCATTACTACTAGAATCTGACAACATTAATATGTGTTGAATTCTTCGATTATCACATCATTGATAGGTTGCGTATCCCATTCAATACATACATACACACACACACACACACACACATATATATATATATATATATATATATATATATATATATATATATATATATATATGTATATATATATATATGTATATATATATGTGTATGTATATATTGAAATTTTTTTACACAACAGTTTTGGAAGATTTAGTTGAAATGTATATATACAGTATTTTATTATTTTAGCCAAGTTTAAGGGTTTCAAAATAAATATTTCCAATCTGCGTGATATCTTAAAAGTTATATTCGCAAGTAGTCTGACGTGTGTTTTCCTTACGTAGGTTAGCATTGTGTACGTAAGTTTACTGGTGTCTGCGGAAAAACGTAACTCTAAAAAATCTGCACGCAGTTCAAGCGCTAGCAGGGCAGTCGCCTTAAGCTGTATTTTCACTGCGGAGTAACTTACTCCAGTCCGTTTGCGGAGGTGGACTGCATTGTAGAATCTGGATTGCAACATTTACTTTAAATAAGATAAGAGGTTATATCTGTCCTGTGCTAGCTTAATGAAATTGTTCAGTGCCATACAAATAATGAGCAATACGAAATAAATCGAAATGAGTATTATGATGAATAACTTTAAACACATTATACAACAAATATTCGCCTCTTAGAGCATCGACAGTCATTTTTACTGTAGTCCTACCCTTTGCAAAAATTAGTTTCAGTTCGTGTTCACTCCATGTTTACATGCCAATCTGGATCGAAAATTTACTATAAACGAATTTCAATCTACGATCTGTTTAGGTCGCTTCATGTCGAATCCAGTTCAAATTCAGTCCAGTTCGGAATTTAACTATATACATATTACTTGATTCTATTACTATAAGCTACGACTATTTCTTGAGAATTGAGGACGGTGGTGTTTGCTCCGGTACATCCGATTCCTTCGCCCTAACACTCCGTCGCTGCTTCTCATTTACCGCATCTGCACGAACTTTTAAGATCTCTATGTTAAGGACATTAAATAACTTCTGTTAACTAATTCATATTTTTGTTGGATGCTGGTCAATTGGTAAACACCAACATGGGTACAGTTTCCGCAATAAAAAACCTATTCCGGTTGAATATTTTTTCGCTAATTAGTTGTCAAAGCCACCATTTAAATTTTTTGTGTAGCCGTTATTACGAAACTAAACTACTTGTACAACTGAAACGTTAGTAACTACGAGAACTACTTTCGAACGTTTATTAACATAATTATCAGGTCAAGTAAATGGAAATGTATTGCAATTAAATGCACAGATATGTTGTAATATTTTAAACTAATTTTCACACGCACAAAAATGGAAGGGGACTTTTGATTGCAAAATATTTGAACACGTAGTCGTCTACAGAGTTTCATGACAGTAAGTATTTTTAGTTTTCTAATTTATTGACTATACAAAAATGTAAACATTGCGATTTTGACAAATGGTTACATAAAAACACGTAACCACAAATTGTTTTTTTTTTGTGACAGTTGTATCCATAGCATTATGTAATTGACAAAAATTCTACGTAAATGCAAAATAACATAATGAAAGGTACCCAACGCTAAATAATCTCTCCACTCTCTAGTACATACTGTTTATAAGATAATTCTACTCGATCATGTCTTTTGAGTCCATCATAAATCCCGTAACTCAGTCACAGACTCAACACGTCTTCGTTTATCTTACATTATATTCTTTATATCCGATATACTTCACGGTGTTTTGTGCAATCTCAGTGCGGAACCTGAAGAGATATATGTACCAAGAGTAGAGGTAAAAACAAATCATTGGAAGCTCGCGTGACTGAAATCAGGAAGAGTCTCATTAAGAACAGATGTAAAGGGCGTTCAAGGGCCAATGTTCCCTCCCCCCCTCAGGTCTGCTGGAGCGTTTGTTTGTACAGTTCCGTGACATAGCATTAGTTTGCATGGAAAAACCTAATCGTTCGAACAACAACACTGCATATGTTTTATTTTTATTTTATTAATTTTTCTAGAGTTTAGGTTAGGTGGTCTTACGACCCTGTGTCGATGAAGGTGAAGTGAGGTGAAGGAAAAACACAACAGCCATGCCCTAAGCCAAGATTCGAACTCAGGACCTCTCGTACCGTGTACCGGCGCCTAACCGACTACGTTACGGAGACCAGCTTCTTGTAACTATTTTAACTTAACAATTTTGTCAAGAAAAGCAAAGTCCAAAAAAAAATATTTATCATGGAACTTAAATTCAACTGCAGTACTAATAATAGTTTTTTTTGTGATTTTGAATCGTGGTTCATCTGCAAAATTACCAATTTTAAATTGTTTCAAACCTTAATTTCATTAACTATTAAATTTAAAATTTCTGCGAGCCACATGAACAGTTTCAAATTTAAATGTTCAAATGTTATGCCAAGGTCGGGACAAAATGTTTTGAGTAGTAACCAAAGCATAATGATTTCTATGTAGAGATTTCCTTGACATTAAATAACATTTGCAAATTAAAAATAATTAGATTGTTAATTGAATGTAATTTTTCACTAAGGTCAGACTTAGTTTTGAATACTTATTTATGTCACCGCAAAAAATACATGCAGGACACTACAAAGAAACTCAGGTAAAGTGATATCCTCCATACACCCCTTTTTAATTTGTGGCGCTAATATTCAGTGTCGACAAAAATTCGAAAGAATGGTCAGAGATAGCGTAAGGACTAATTTTAGTTGCGATGAAAAAAGTAATACACAGAGGAAATTTACAGCTTACTGGTTATATCCTACAAATTGTCGCCTAGATAAATTCCGATCTCATTGGTGAGTGTTTCCCGTCGTAACCGCAAAACTCTGATGCCCAATAGTCAAGTAAGGAGTAACAGGTGAAAAATGAAGACGTTGAAACGGATGAAAGAAAATCACCAATTAGACCACGAAAGATTTTTTTTAAACGGGATGTTGTCATTGGTGACTTGGGGAAAGAGTAGCTCGGGAGAATGTACACTCGGCCACACAAAAAAATGTCGCCTCTCTACAGGCCAGAAATTTGTCTAAGTCCCACTTCGGGTATCTTCGGCAGCATACAGATGCACATGACGAAATCGCAACAACCCAGCGAGCTCCTCACGACACTCTCGTACCGTTCTTGAGACGCAGGTTCGAATCCCGTTGATGGGAAAGAATTTTTTATTTTTTTCCCCACAGAATCAATGTATTAAGAATGACAATGTTCAAAATGAAATAAGTATTTATCATGTATTTCATTAATAATTATCAAAACCCAAAATATACTGTCGAGTTTATTCCTGCTATTACGTTAATAAAATACGAAAATATGGTATTCAGGTAAGACCAAATTATTAATAGAATATTTATTTAAAACAAAGGAAGCAAAGAGCTGTAACTTTAAACCGTCATAGTAATTTTGAATTTTGAAAATTACAAATTATGGATTGTTCACACTAGCATTTTAATCGTTTAATAATACAAAGAAACGAATGTCACCTGGGTCGTTTGTCTTTTACAATGTAGTATTATGAATAACAATGCATTTAAGATTCTAGGTAAAGTAATTATATCCGTTAAATACTTACACCAAAAATATAACATACTGTATGACATTAAAATCGTCATAATAAATAACAATGAATTACCGATCATGTCAAGCGGTTCGTAGTAGACGGTGATATTGTGAGCAGTTATTTTCATACGCAACAAATTACGCGATAACGGGTGCCAATGCCAGATAAGTAAAGAAAATTGTGTTATGTATAACTTTGATATAAAACATAAAAATGAATCACGCAAGAGTATCTGTAAATTCAATGATGGTTAGATTACTTTAGAAAACAAAGCAGTCCAGTGACATTTTAATTGATAAAATGCCTTATTCACTTGCACTGATCAGAAGTTCCATAATTGTGCCATAATTATTAAGTATAGGATGTTGTTTTAATTGAATGTTACATTGTTTCGAGCGTAAGTAACATTGCACAACAGCAGAAAACAGGCAAGTAGCACCTAACTAAATAATTCAAGCTGATATACTATCCCTATTAATTAATGTAAACGTATCATTTAAAATAATTGAATTTACGTATACCCACATTTCAAGTAATAGAGCAGTCCCCTTGAAAATATCTTTCCAATATTTTAAACTCGCCAGCCACAACAATTTTGAACATTAAAGTTTTTTTTTGGACGCGCGCCATTGCAGGCGAATGTTACCGTATTGCAGAAAACCCACAATAAAAAATGAAAAAAGGATGAAAAGCCAGTAAGATGAAGTCAACAGACATAAAACATTTAGTCATGTCCCAGAAGATGACACAAGGACAAGAACGGAAATGTAAACAACACAAAATTAATTCCTAAGTGGTATATAGTCGACTGGAGAAGGACGACACAAAAAACCAGACGAAAAAATAATATAAACAAACAAAAATGGGGTATGCGGAAAAGGCACCAAATTGATGAACGAAGAGGACAACACAAATAACGACTACAGCGTGCTACAATGCGACAATATTCGCTCGCATTGATGTGTGTCAAAAATCCTGAAGACGGTAATATATAGCCTACCAGTTCCCGAAACGTCGCATCTGTTGTCTTGAGAAGCCTACTATTTCCCGTCTGTTTTTGTCTATGCTGTGTCTTGGCTGTGTTCACATCCACTCGTGTCTTTCGTTAATATGTTTTATTTTGTGTCGTCCTTCTCCAGTCGACTATAATCCACTCAGGAATTAATTTTGTGTTGTTTATATTTCCGTTCTTGTCCTTGTGTTGTGTCGTCTTCTGGGATATGACTAAATTCCTTTAAGGAATTATCTGTATGCCTTATGTTGACTACAGCTTACTGGATTCTATTACTTTGTTTTTTTTTTTTTTTTGTTTTTTTTTTTTTTTTTTTTTTTTTTTTTTTTTTTTTTTTTTTTGTTTTATTGGGGAATTTTCTGCAATATTCGTCCGCAATGGCATGTGTAAAAAAAAAAAACTTTCATGTTCATAATACGAACACATTGCAATTAACGTTCAAAAATCGCACGATAATTTTGTTTTGAGTAACGTTGTTGTAATGAAAAATAATATGTACGTCACAAGAATGTCTCACTGTTGCGTATTAGCTTTCTCAAATGGATAGTGAGTGAGAGATTGTGGTCAGCGCTTAACATCGAGGTCTTCAGCGCTGGTGAGGGGTGACATGAGGTGAGTATGGAGCAGTGCCGGAATGAATGGGCGGGGGAGGTCTGACCTCACGGCCACCGCGGCCCCTTCTCAAATGGATATATATATATATATATATATATATATATATATATATATATATATATATATATGTGTGTGTGTGTGTACCTGATGTATCATCATTACGTTTCTTCGCTCCAGCGCAAATTACAGTATTTATGGCTATAAATTATCTCTAGAGTATACATTAAATAACTTAACTCGTTACATTGTATTAATGATTGCCATTGCACTTAGTCAAATGCTTTGAAGACGTAAATCTGAGCCATGGTTTAAATTCCTTTAATATATTTAGGAAGGAAATATATTTACTATGGAAATAATGTACTTCAAACTGATTACTTACATAATATATTACAGCTAATAATATGAATTTAGTGGTCATATTAGATTATTACTATTTCTTACAAAGATATATTTAAGGAAGAACGACTCGCTGTAAGTTAAACTGTTATATACGCCAGATGTTGGATGATTCAATATCAAGTATTTTGGCGGCTTTTATTTAATTAAAACGTTTGATTTCATGACAGTAGCAAAGACTTATTCTTAACTGATGAGGATATTCTGCAACGGTAAACTAAAGCATGACTGTTTAAAAGGGCAAACGATATATGCAAGAATTATGTACAGTACATATGTTTTCAGGGGTCTGAAACAGTGTATGAACAGGGAAAACCACGATAATCTTTTCTGCCAGCGTATAATCCAAACCGATATTTACGTTGTCCGGGATAAAGAGAGCACTAAAAATTTTACCTTTGAAAAAATTCACTGGCCGTTAATGCACAAAAATTCAACATTAAAAATAGTTGCCTTACTGCTTGTATGCTTGGCAGAGATTTTACGAATATAGTTACGTGTATTTTCCTATTTAAATACAAATGTACGGAAAGAAATTCAAGTGAAATCGGCATACTTGTATTTAATATACTTAAAAAACAATTTTTTATCAAAATATACAGATACCTATTGACTGCACAATTTATCAAATATCAAGTGACGTGTCCAGAGATGTTAGACATTTCCCATCGTTAGTTGTTACACGCGTAAAGATACGAGTTGATTGAAAATATAAATTTCGCAGGGCTTTTTTAGTGCTCACTTTCTCTTGAGCCGCCTGTAACGTCCTGTGCCTTGTATGGTTGTGTTCCACGGCGTATCTGATTACTGACGAATAACAAACTTTTAGTCGTTGCGCCACACAATTAAGGGCATTCCAGAGGGGAACAAATAATAATCTTGTGTTTGTATGAAACAGTGTTGATTTTGTATACGTTGTTACTTGGGAGCACATTATCATCTTACAAAAAATTTAACTAATTTTCCCATGAAGGCATTTTGAAGTAAAAATTTGCATGTTATCAGTTCACCCCCCCCCCTCCGAAAACCAATCAATATAACGAAATGAACTAACCCACAATAGAAGTACATGTTACTGGCTAGAGCATTTGGTGTATAAAAATACATTCAAACAATGTTTGTATTTTTTAATATTTCCTGAGATGTGGCAGTTTTATGCTAATTTCAGATTTTTTTTAAACACAATAATACTTTGTACTGGGTATTTATATACTTAAAGCCTTAGCCCGCGACATGTAGTTTCCCTGTGAATTATTTCGTTTTGTTACGTTTATTGGTTTTCTGGGATGAGGGAAAAGGAGGGGGGTTATCAACTAAACATAATGCAAATTTTGACTTTGAAATGATATTATTGGAAAACTGGCTGAGTTAATTTTATGTGAAAGGATAATGCTCACCTAAGTAACGTCAACAAAATTAACACTGTTTCATACAAAAAAAAATTTTTTCTCCTTGGAACACCCTCAAGAGCCGTTAAGATCTGGTGCATGAGCTGTATTGCAACGAGTTAATAGAACGTTAAGTTTTTTAAGAGACACTTCCAACCGTGCGTTTTATCTTAATGCAGGAAAGGAAAACACATTTTTATAACTGTGCTTCCCTATTTTTTTTATTTTAGTTATGCTTAGAAACCGAGTTTCGCGGCACCTAAAACGGCTAAGAACGGGTTTTTCAGGCTGCCGTCTCGTAAAAAATACCAACCGAAATCGTAAAACATAACTAGGGAAGCATGAACTGGACATTACAACGCACTTCTCGTAAACAAAATTGTAGGGTCGCCACTTCAAGTCCCACAACGGCGATACGGTTGTTGACGCACAAGCCAGTACAGCTCTTACAGCAGGCCTGTTTCTGTACCTCAAACGCGGCATCTGACGCCTGCTGTACAGGGCTCTTAACAATTTTCTCGTCAAAAATTGGAACAAAAAAGAAACGAAAGAAAAGCGTAGGAAATGAACACATTAGGAGGAGTCCTCGACAGGCGCATGGACGGCGTTGCAGCGTGTCACACGTATTATTTTTCACGCGAAACCGCTTAACTTATTCATATTATGTTTATCTACGAAAATAACACACACGCGTAACTATGCTTCTATATTTTCAAAAATTCAGCGCACTTGTTAGAAACGTGATTTTTGGGCCTCTCAAAATGGCTTAAAACGGTTTTTTTAGACTGCTGTAACTCCGAAAATATTACCTGAATTCGTCAAGTACAAAGCGAGAGGCATGCGTTGGTATTTACTTCATACTATTTGAAAATTAAATGTTGTGGTCACTGCTTAATGCCCCGTAGGAAACAGACTTTTTTTTTGCCATACCTGACCTAAAGGTCCTTACTGGCAGGAAACAGACTACAATGAAAACCTTGCACGTACAGTTTGGCGCGCTGGGAATAGAGGTAAAATGCTTCTCGTCAAGCGTGGGATACTGGCTTTTAACGCTACGCTGTTCCCACGCGTCAAAGGTAGAAATTCGACACCGGCGAAGACTCCTCATAATACTGAAGCCAAGCAGTAAACTTTCCCAGCGATAAACCACCATCCCTAAAATCGCAGATAACTTAATTATCATCATTATCATTGCTTATAATCAATCTGTCGAGAATATGAGATACCTTGCTTTCCACAGTGAACGATACTATCTAAATTAACGTCACTCTAATGCATAAAACGGAAGAGGTTCCACGCGGATAATACATCATGTTGGCACGTCAAGGTTTATACAGCAAAAACAACGGGGCCTGGAAATGTGCAAAACTCGTCGACACTGACAGCTCACAGGCAAGCTACACACGCCGGTTTGTCGCAAAAAACGATGACGTCGGCAGGTAGCTAGGTAGCTCAAGCGTGCGAAACTGGAATGTGAAAACAAAAAGGAACGTTCACAAACAAGAAAATAAATTAAGATATTCATTTAAAATATCGCTAACCCCGAGGGTAATTTAACAGCAGTGAATAGAGTTTTACCTCTGGCAAACCAACCGTTAATTCGATATTAAATATAATACATTTCTGTACTCACCTGTGCAATGTCTGCTAGTATATATATATACACACACACACATTTCACGTGTCGTTCCCAAAGAGATAAATTCAAAATTATTTATTTTAGCGTCCTTTCCTGAAGGATATTCATCTACGTTTTTCTTTTCCAGACAGCATTGGCAAATTTAGTATACTTGCTTAGTTTACAACATTGTAACTAACCTAAGGCCGTGTTCCAACTCGCTGAAAGAGTACTCTCTCGTCCAGTCTTGACGTCACAGAGGGTACTTTCTACTGTCCCAACACAAAGGGACAGTGTGCAATAGGAGAGTGAACGAGAGTGAGCGATGATGATATTTCCTCGCAGCTCACTCTCGCAACCTCTGTGGCAGCCATATTGCTTTAATGTAAAACCATTTTATTTGTGTTTGTTAAGAATTATTTTTACTCATTGTTCGTTGTTTTAACCCGCCGTTCTTGTATTTAATAAATATATTATAGTTGATAATAACAATAACCTACATAAAATATATCGTAGTTCGCAGTCTAGATTATTTATTTATATACTTACAATTACTGCCGATAGATAGCAGTGTGCCGAGTGCATAGTGCGAGCGTAGACGTCCCAATTCGAATAAAGTGAGCCAGAGAGGCCGAGAGGGAGAGTGGGTAGTGAGAGTGTACACACTCTTGAATTGAGACACAGCCTAAGTTTCAGGAGTAATTTGGACCGGAGGGGATTAGGTTAGGGGTGGTAAATCAAAACGATCACTACATTATACAAAAAAACGAACACGAGGCAGTACGTTTGTCTGTATGTATGTATATATGATTGTTTGTATGTCCCCATCCTTATAACTTGTTATACAGTACACGGAACTCAAATTATATCAGTATGTTGTGCCATGACTGGTGAACACGACGCTATATTTTTTACACTGTTCTAGATATTATAATTTTTATGTAATAATGTAAAATCTTGAGTGCACATACTTCCGTGGATGTGCGTCAGAGCAGTTGCGGACATAGTTGTGCTAAACGTCGGTAGTGTGTGCCAGTACTGTTCACCGCTAGAACGTGTTCTGTGGAACAAGTGCTGCCATGTTGATACTTTTACATTTATTTTATTTAATTTATTCATTTATTCTAACAGCCCAAAGGCTAAAAAGGACAATAATTCTTTACATATGCATACAATATTAAACCATTGCATGATGTTCTACATTTTTACATAATGTGAAATGAAATTTTAAATCAAATTATGCAAACATTTACACATCTTTTTTACAGCAGTAGGCTAATAATGTTATATGGTTTTACATTTTGGCATTGACTTTATACATATTATAATATGAATTCTTAAAAATCACTATACATCACTAAATTAAAAGTTATTTACTGCAGAAATATATTCTAGAAGAATTTTCTTAAAAGTAGTAAGAATCTTAATTTATTTTAATTGCTCTGGTAATTTATTAAATTCTGTCAGTCATTTGTTAAAAATGGACCATTTTGCCGAAGCAGTTCTCCTAAATTTTATGTGAAAGTTATACTTATTCCTACCATCATAGGCATGTACATGTAAATTTTGAAATTAACTTTGACTGCGAATACTCAGGTAAAATGCCTTGTTTGATTTTAAAAACTAAAATTAATGTATTATGTAAATGTAGCTGTTTAATACTTATCCAACCCAGTTCTGGAAACATGTCTTAAATTTTTACAAATATATCTTTTACGAGTATTGCTCTCATGGCCCGATTTTGAAGTAACTGCAAATAAAGTTAATAATTGGTGCACAATACGTTAAATGTGGAAGACCAATGCTGTTGTATTCTAAAACCTTCGATTTTCTAGACAACGTGTACTTAAGTCTACCAAACATACCTAATATTCAAGCAACTTTTTAAATATATTCTCTACATTATACTATTTGGTCAATGGTTTGTCGAATACAACCCCTAGATATTTAAATTTATCAACCTGTTCTATAACACCGTATTTACCTAAAACTATTTCAAATTTCATGTTTCTTTTTTCTCTACTTTCACCAATCACCATATATTTTGTTTTAAATATGTTCACTTTGAGCTTGTTTTCACACAAACAATTATATAAAGACTTTAGTTGACTGTTAACATTTTTAACTGCGTTTTGAAGCTCGTATGAAAAACAATAAACTACCGTGTCATCAGCGAACAAGTGAATTTCACAGTTACAGACCAAGTCCATCTTGTCAGTGATATAAATTATAAAAAACAATAGGCCTAAAACATGACCCTGAGGAACACCATAGGCTAATAATTTTTAATTCTCAGAGGTCGTTTCCCTACATCTTACAACTTGATATCTATCAGTCAATTAGCTGTTAAACCACTTTATAACTGTTCCGGCACATCCGTATCTCTCCAATTTGTTTTTATTATCATTCACCACGTACTGTACTGCTGTTTCAGTTGAGTAACGAAAACCAGACTGTTTCTCGAAATTTTATTTTTCTTGCTGTAGTCTTTCAGTTGTTTGTAAACAATTCTTTCTAGTTTTAGCTAATTCATTTGTTTCCTGCTTAGTTTTGTGCATTTGGCCGTATTAACTCGTAGACTATAATTTACTTGACATGTTACGATAAATGTGGTAGCGTATATTACAGCAGGATTTTGTAATCAAAGAGTTATAAGCGATAATTTATTGAATTCTCTATGATTTTAATGCATTTTGTAACGTTTCTCCTCTATGTTGAAATCTGACATACTCGATGGATAATTACTACCGAATATACAATATTTCAAATTAAAGTAAATAATTTGCGCTTCAAGTATATTTCCATTTAAGTATATATTCTGTATTTTATGTTAGAGTGAGAGTTAGAGATTTTTAGTCAGCGCTTAACATCGAGGTCTTTAGTGCTAGTGAGGGGTGACATGAGGTGAGCATGGAGCAGCGTCGGAATGAAATGGCGGGAGAAACTGGAGATACCCGGGAAAACGCGCCGACCAACGGCATCTTCCGGGACGATTCCAACATGCGAAAATCCGGTGGCCGCACCCGCACGAAATCGAACCCGGATCACTTTGGTGGGAGGTGAATAGTCTAACCATTCGGCCACCGCGGTTCCCATTTTATGCTGGAAATGAGTCTAAAAAATCGCCAAAATCTTTTTACTCAGTCTTACTTACTTATCGTATACAGATATTCACCATAACTTTATGTTAAAATTTGTGTAGTGCAAAGATCGCCTAAATACAGTGTAGTTTTGAAAACCTAACCACGTTGTACAGGTAATACACAATAATTAAAACCTGGATAACTATGGATGTTGCTTACTGAGGGCGGATATTATCCGTGTGACACTTTCACTATATTCTAAGTAATCAGCTGCACATAGACACTTATTTATCAGACCCTATACGTATTTTCCTAATTGCAAAGTTACGATTGTGAGATAATGCGTTTGTATTTAATATGTGCATTATACGTCTATCTGCATGTCCCCTTCCAATATCATTAGAACCTGAAGGCAGATTTTAACAAAAATTGGTACCAACATATACAGAAAGTTCCCTACTCAAAACGGTTACCTGTTTATTTCCTAATCTTATTTTCTAATGACAGCTATTTTAAAAATTATAAGGTCATATATAAAGAACCATTCTTCGCGTGTCAAACCTAATTTTGTATTTTAATATCTACCTCGTCACACTAATATTGTTTCGGTGGATGAGTGGAGAGCGATTGTTCAGCACATAACACTGAGGTTTTCAGCGCCGGAATGTAAGGTCGGAGGATAAGATAGATCCCCGAGAAAACCATCTGAACAACGCTATCACCCGACACGTTTCAAATACGTGAAGAACTGGGTAGACTCTGCAGGGAACCGAGAGTAAACTAAACTACATTTGGTCAGTCAATAGTAAGACAGCGCGACATGAATAACGTTCGTTCAGTTACACATTGAGAACTAAGTTTTACGTATTTTGATCATTGGTCGGCGGAAAATTATTAATATATATATATTTCTTGCCGTACTTCTGGTTCTACAAACAATAATAAGTAAACATAACCGTTTTTGGACGTTCACCGTTGCGGGCGTGTGTCCAAAAAAGCTGTTATGTTTTTAATACGAACCCATTGCAAGAATCGTTCAAAGATCACACCAATGCCCGGTATGGACCCGAAATGCACTTTTATATCGCCAACAATGACGCTATGTCCAAACAGTTTTTATGTTTATAACTAAACTTTACATTTGGCAGTTTACCAAAAAAGTTGTGATTTTTGCAGAATTTACTGAGGTGGTTCGGCCGTTTTGAAATGTAACACTCTTTGAGTTAACATTGTTTGTGATATTTTGAGAGCTCTTTGACAATTTTTAACAACATTTTTTACTCGTACAGTTAATCATATCACATTTTTTTCTGAAAGATAATTTTACGTAGATCTCGAATTTTCAAAGAAACCACTACACAAGTAACGTAATATGTTACGTCACACATCTCTAAAACAAATTATTTCTCGTTTCAATAAAATTTTCGATATAGGCTTCTGGAGTGAAAGTAAGTGTAGGCTACAAAATATTGGTAGTCATTTTTTTCACAGTGAAGAATTATGTTCAATGCTGGTATCATCCGAATGTCTGTATTTTTTACAACTTCATGCAGTGAACTATGCATTTGAAATTATTATATCTGTTTATACGAATCTAAATATTCAGTGTAGTTGTTGAATAAATGACGCACGAACACTCTCGTTGAGAAATCAGTGGCGTCATGCATATTTTTTATGGAGTCGAAGAGAATGAAATGGGAAATATTTTGTCTGGAAAGGTAAATTTTGCGTAAAATTTAAAATATTTAATACGTTCTTGAGGATGGAAAGAAAAATTTCACAGTTAAAGAGATTTCATTTACTTCATCCAAGATGGTGCGAAGTCATCAATTATCTTCCTAACGTCATTTATATAACATTACAATAAGCGAACAATTGGCCAACATTATATTACAAGAAACACTAGATAGATTCTTAGTGAATTAGGAAACATGTGACACTACGTCAGAAAATGTAAGTTTGTAATTTAAGTTGGCCAAACGGAATTTTATGAATTGACAGCCAGAATAAATTTAAGGATCTGAGGTAATAGCGAGCAAAGTATATTAAATACATTTTTGGAAATATAAGTATTAATTATGTTATCAACCCTAATTATCAGTATTGGTGTAAATAACGAAATTATATTACATCGACTGATCGTGCAGCATTTAGTCAGACATTCATCTGCTATAGGGTAAAATAAAACCATTTAAACGTTTGAGGAAGAAAAAATGGACTTCGTTCACTATGACGTCGGACTCTAAATTTTTGAAAAATATATCTCATTTGCATTTGCCTACGAGAGTAGCCAATTTTTTAAACCAACATCCACAAACAATACTTTTTGTGAATATATATCATCCACTGACAGTACTCATTACGAGCTTTACATAATTTTTCCTACGTTTAGTACGTTAACGACCAAATTAACAATTATTAATTTCATTCTCAGAACTATTTATTAACCTATTTGCGTCAAATGTTGCCACTCTAGTCCAAATTCACATACACAATCAAAAGGGCATATAAAGTTAATGTAACAAAGAATACCCCAACTTTGAAAGTTTGTTTAATCAAAACCAAACGACTTACAATATTGTGACCACTCAAAATAACTGTGGAACAATGATGTTTTTGTACCATACCTATATAAATGTTCAATGTGACCGCCTTGAGCAGCACAAATCACACCGATCCGATACTCTAACTCGTTCCACACTCGTGCCAGCATGTCCGTTAGACTGGTGTGGAGGGCGTCAGTAATTCTTGTTTTGAGTATGGCAATGTTAGCTGGCAATGGTGGAACAACCACAAGGTCCTTTATGTACCCCCGCAGGGAAAAATCACACGGGGTGAGCTCTGGACTCCTTGGGGGCCAGTAAAGAAGTGTCTGGTAACTATCAGTTCCGCGACTAATCCAGCGTTGTGGCAACGTTTTGTTCATGTAGTCGCGAACAGCTAGCTGCAAATGGGGTGGTGCACCATCCTGCTGGAAAAAAAGTCCCCCGTCGCCTCTTCTAACTGAAGAAATAACCATTCGATAAGTATGTCAAAATAAGAAATCCCAGTATCAGCGGACTCATGAAAAAATAAGCGGCCGAAAACAGCGTCTCTCGATGCAGCGCACATTCACTTTGGTTGACGCGCGGTCGTGTTCTGTGATTTAATGTGGATTCTCCTGGTCCCATATTCTTACGTTTTGCCGCAGCAAGAGCGTGCGCAAGCTGTGACCTGTATTGTTTGTACAGCAATCGCTTCCGCAACACTCTCCACGCAGTCGATTGAGGGAGACTCATTTCCCGGCTTCTTGTTGAGCTGATTTTCGTGGTCTGCGCGCGAACGCTTGCTGAATCCGTCGAACATGGTCGTCTGACACGAGCGGCCGCCCGGAACTTTTGCCTTTACACAGGTAACCTTTATCACGAAACTGACGAAACCACCGTAGGTTACTCCACCTATCACGTACGACGTCCGTATTTGCGACGGAACCCGCGTAGAACAGTTGTCACCGTTTCACATGTTGCGAAGTTAATGACACAGGACGTCTTGTGTGGTTCCGTCGCCATTAGGGGGTGGACACAGAATAGGGCGGCTAGGGCCACTTATTTGAAGGGCATCATGCACCGACAACATTACAAAATAAATATTATGTGTAATATAAAGACAATATTTTGTGGTTTATAATACTAGCGTGTCAAGCATTTATTGCGTATATATTATATTTTTATTTATTTATAGTAATACACATTTTCAATTACAATAACTTTTCGTTTAAGTTGTCTACCATGAGACTCGTGACCTCGTGACTGCTCGGACTGCTCGTGATGGCTACGAATCGTAAATTGTTTTTGTGTTTGTGGAGTAATTCTAGTTAAATTTTATAATGGGGAAGATCAAGAGGTACCCCTGTTCTACAATTAATTGTGATTCTGTTCATTCACGTGTAGAACGGGTGTACAAATATTATACTTTCCCAAAAATTTGAACAGGAGGTTAGATAACGTATTTTTGTTGCCAACCTAAACTAAAAGTTTTTGTTTCCGAAGTTGCCGGTGAATGATGCCCCTTTTTTTAGTGGCTCGCTGGTTAACATGGCCGTGTCCACTCTTGAATACTTTACTTCCTCTATGGTCGCCATTGTGTTGCGGAATAACACTCCACACACGCTCGTAGTGCAACGAAGGTAGCTCTCAGTGCGCTATAGTGGCGCACAAATGAAACCTTAGACCGTACCCGCCCACCTAACCGCCTCACACCTAGGCTTCTGGACGACATCCACGCCATTACACCGGACATACTGGCGCGAGTGGAACGAGTTAGAGTATCGCGTTGATGTGTTCATGTGGGTCGTACTGCTTGTGGCGGTCTTAATGAACATTTTTAAAGGTGTAGTGCAAAAGCTTCATTGATCCACGGTTCTTTTGAACGTTCGCACAGCATTGTAAGTTGTTTGGTTGTTAATATACAGACCTTCAAAGTTGGGGTATTCTTTTTTGCTTAACCCGTATTTTTAAGTGATGCATAAATTAGGACAAAAGGTTTTACGAACTACAACATGTAATTTATACCAATAAAAATAGGTGAACTAAAACCTACTTTACTGTTACCTGTTTTCATCCAGCTTATCCCACCAGGGTGATAAGTATTTGATTCCCGTAGTGTTCAGTCCCCGGATTTTCGCATGTGGGATTCATTTCGTACGATGCCGCTGGTCGGCGGGTTTTCTCTGAGCTCTTTGTTTCCTCCCGTCCCCTCATTCCAGCGCTGCTCCATACATCACGACACCCCTCACCAGCGTTTAAGATCTAGATGTTAAATGCGGACCAAAATCTCTTCACTTTATTGTTCCCGCTCATTGGAAAAAATATTCTTATTTAGTCCGTTGGAAGCCTATGTTTATGTGTGTAAAACTGTTTCACATATTTTTGTGTAATTGTATGGTTACCAAGGTATTGACACCGTTAAAGAGGAGGTGTTAAGCCTTACATTTCACACAGTCACAACTATTTGCATGATTTTTTTTTGGAACATATGCTTGTTAGTTATATAACTAGATAAGGAAGCTAAATTTGTAGTCTTAATACACCTTGGAATTTGTCACATTTGACGCAGAACACATTTCCAAAATATTGCAGACAAATGGGTACACATAGCTTAAGATTACTGTGTAGTTGTCCGCACATTTTACATCTTAGTTGCTTGGGCTTGTATACAGCAAGTAATTAGAAAACGTATTTTACTTACCATTTGTATTGAAGGGCATGGGTAGAGGCAATTGTAACCCACAATTAATCACAGCTGAGTTATGCATATGTAAAGAGAGTGAGAGATTTTTGTTGAGCGCTCATCATCAAGGTCTTTTAGCCCTGGTGAAGGGTGGCATGAGGTGCGTATGAAGCAGGGCAGGAATGAAGGAGCGGAGGAAACGGGAGAACCCCGAAGAAACCCGCCGACCAACGGCATCGTCCGGCGATTCCCACATGTGAAAATCCGGGGACCGTGCATATGTAAGGTAAAATTTGACAAAGAGATTTGATTAAAATCATAACTTTTTAAAATACATTATGTGTTTGGTTACTGTACAGTAGGCCTACAACCAATGACAAATAAGCAGCCACACAATAAATAAACGTATATGAGTATTTAATTGCTGCAATAAGCTGTGAAAGCGGAGCCTGCAATGGAATCATTACTGCACTGCGCTGCCATTTGTGGTCATATTGCTCAATACCTTATATCGAAATATATAGTATTATATTACCATTGTGTTCCTACATAATACACAATTATGAAATAAATGTGGGTTAAAATTGTGTTTTCCGATGCTCTTCAATTTAAACAAGAGGGTGCTAACCCGTTAACCTCACTTACGTATAACGCAGAGACAAAATATTTACGACAAAAAAAGCCTACCTATTTGGGAACAGTGTACCGCCATTTTTGTCCGTTACAAATTTTAACACTATTTATTAGGTTAAATGTTACAGAATAATTACATTCACAGATAATTTTCTTTTCATTTAGACGATGTATTACGATATCATCATTTATTCTATGATCGAAAATAAGGTGTTATGTACGTCGTGTATTACACTGGATTTTCTTCGTAGTGTTAAATAAGGAAATTCAAATACAAAAGAATATGCATTTCTTACTATGCTTTGATTTCAAAATTTAGATGCAATTCCATAAGGAACCTTCTTATTATGATTTATAACACTGCTACTGAATACGCTTTAACAATGTTTTTATTTTAAGAGTAAGTAAGAACTACGCATATGTTTTCATCCATGTTTTCGGACAGCGTAATTTCTGGCAAGATAGTCGAGGAAAAAGGGAGCAATTTTGTAAGAGGTTTTGAACAAAAATGATTGAATATTAGATAAGTTACCTGTTAATGTTCAATAGAACAATTCCTGCCAGACTTTTAAAACCAAATTACAACTCTTGTTGGAACGTTCTGTCTCCATAACTAATCTATGATTCTGAAATACATTTAAGCCTAAACAAAACTACCCTTAAAATGTCGGAAACTATTCCAACAGAAAGTAGCTACTAGCATCTTAAGAATTATCGCTGAAATGTTTTCTGATAAAATGAGAGTGTCATTACATAGACTTATTTAGTTAAAAATTGACTTGCACAAGTATTTCAGTTTTCGACGGAAACATGTTATAATATTTGCTAAAGTATTGCTGCCCAAAATATACGGTCAAGACATGTCAACAACAGCATAACTTCGATTGTTTTATTGGTTGGTGTTATTTACGGCTTTCGACTATTTTTAATATTTCCTGCATTGCAGAAAATCGTTTCATTCATACAGTTAGGTTGTTAAAATTTTGAAAAGTAAAAAGTTGGAAGTTTTTGAATAAATTATCAAAACACATGTACACGGCGAACCGGGAAGTAATTTGCAGACATTAACTTACAATAAAAAAATTTATGATAGTATCTCGAAATCTCTGACGTTGTTATGGCAAGTGTAGAAAGAAAATCGATTTGTGCCCGTTTGTGTACTCTTTTACTTGTGGGAGTTTATGATTGTTTGTGTGTATGTATATATATATATATATATATATATATATATATATATATATATGTACACATGAATATAAACTGTTATTGGTAACGTCATTGCCTGCACCATAGCATTCTTCGTCATTGGAAGGCGACGTAGGACGCCATAACTAAAGGAATATTGCAAGTTTTCAGTTACTTTTAATAACTGCGTATTCAGTAAAGTCACTCGGGGAAAACGACGTAGCGAGACGGCAGACACACACAATATTTAGTTTAATATCGAGATTAAATTTCTGGTTGTATATTTTATCCGATGTTTTGAACATACATGCTATTCGTTGTTTTTGTTTAGCGAAGAAGTGGAAGAAGAAGGTTTGCTCCATGATGCCGGTATTCTGACTCAACCGCCTCGAGGTTTAGTGGTGTTTGTTTTGTTGCGAGACTGAAGAAATGCTCTGTGCAGATCTCTGAGCGTCGTCTGCATGTGAGTGTTGCGTGGTAATGTCAGCCCCACTAAAACTTGGATTACTGCCCTGCGGGTACTTGTTTAGTGAACAAAATAACCGGCGTTTGCACCTGGATGCAGGTGCCACTACGAAGCAGTGAGATAGTACGAGAGTTCAAACAGAGATGAGAGAAATGTACAGAGGAGCATTAGGAGCCTATACTGAGGCCAAGCTGACTTTGTTCATTCAAGTAGCAATATGGCGGAGTTGTTCCAAAGTGCGATCAGCTCTTACTGTTGGTGCGTTTTGAGATGAGATTATGAATGGTGAACCCAAAAAAGCGTTATACACGTTGCTATGGAAATAAACAACATTCTTAATTTACCCACATGGCGGATGAGGTCCTTCCCCTTCCGTCACAAGTTGTCGTATCCCTCGTCCTAAGATACGCGATAAGTTTCAGTTGTACGTTTATCCGGAGTTCAAAGAGTGTGAGTCTACGTGACTTTAAATTTACAACGATGAAAAGTTTAAGCCCAATCAACGATATATACGTTTATATATGGCCAAACTTGCGTGTAAATCTCGAACCAGCTAAATATTTGATTGCCTGGCAGATTAATTTGTCTCAACACGAGATAGTTAAGTGCAGGTAGATAAATAAATATATATATATTGGTATAACAATAAAATCAATACTAAACGCAGTTTATGTATTGTTTATTGATCTTCCTTGCTGCTTCCGCTCAAATACGCTCATCCTGACTGCCACCTTAAGGTGGCCACCTACCTTTCTTGTATACAGCGTTGCAGCGTGCTAGCAGAACACTATTTCCTAAGAAACTTCTAAACGTGTTTCGAATGTTTGGATTTACGAGAAGAAATTCCTTACGTAACGTACTACTTACACAATCAATTAGCACGTCAACCAAGATGCACAATTTATGAAGTTATACTAATATAAGTGAATAAGCAATGCTTTTACTATGAATATTTGCGAAAAAAGTAGAACTTATATTGTGATTTCACAATACATTGTACGTATTTGAAGTAATGTTAAATGATGTATTGCTTGAAGCGTACGCAATAGGCAGTACACGTTACTGGCATTAAGAATCAAAAAACCATTCAAAAGCATGAATGTGATTAGAACTAAGTACAAGTCTTTATTCTATCCCCATAACGTAATCCAGTATAAGTGTCTAAATGGGTTGCTGTTGCGTGTAATATCGATTTACGGTAATTACCTTTCAAAGCTGTCCACGATTGAGCTTCGATGTACCTTCATTCACGAACTAATTATTATCTTCCCCACATTATAAAAGACTAATGATGTCGCGGTAAATGCCTGCAACAAAATAATCAAATTTGCCACTGCGCAGGTGGCAAGAACCTCCATTTTGATGAATTAAGTGATGAAAATAAGTTAACGTATTTAAACTGCATTTTTTAAAATATAAACGTTTGGACCAAGGGACAGTACATGCAAAAATATACTTTAACCCGCTGTTATTATCTTTACATGAATGTAAAAATGTAATGGAATACAAATTTTCACCCTCTTCCAAACGTCCGAATTGTTCGTAATTTTGCGCACGTGTTAAGAATCGATGACAATACAATAATTACATAGCTATGATCTGGTACTTTTACCCGTTATAAAAAATATTACCACCTGGCTGTTACAGAAAACGTTGTTATTAAAACATAATCATTATGTAAATCATTTTGTGAAAAATAATAATTTTTTACATATTTAATTTGGTTTTAAGAAAAAAAATAATAAAAGTAAAAAAAACGCAATGTAGTTGCCGTATGTAGTAAATGTTAAAATAAAATTTAAATACAAAGACTTTGTTCAACACCCGTAGGATGTGAGATTTTTAAACATCCATATTATGTCCCACAATCCAGTATAGCTTAATTTTAATAAGCTTAAAATAAGAACTGTCATTTAAAAATGAAGTTTAATGTAAAAAAGCGTGGATGCTCTCTACAATTTCTTACTGACATTTTCGAATCAATAGCGATCAAACATTTAAGACATCGGATACCAAGCACCCTACGATTTTTCACTTTAGTTTTTTGGCCAGTGTCTTTATTAATATTTAAACTTATTAAAAAAAATTGTTTCACAGAATTGTGTGACCTCCTATCAATGTTGAATATAATCTTTATATTTCAAGATAATTGTAAACTTTTTAGTTAATATTGCTACAAAAGTGTATTTTTTACGTTGTTTAAACTAAAATTTTATTTGTTTTTTTATAAATGATGGTAAACTGATACATAGTTTTACATTTCAGCGAACAGAATATCTGAAAACGTTCATGGAGCGATTATTATCAGTGAAATAAATTTAGCCCACATTATGAACTACAGGAGTCAATGGTATTGTTATAAAAGTTATAAAATAAAATTTACCCAGAAACATCCATTCACTTCTAAATTTATTAAAAATAAAAATAATATTATGTTTATAATTTGGGGCAGATTTTTCTATTTTATAAATAGTATGCAATACATATTTTACACATCAGATAAAAATTGTAGTTTATTTTAGAGCCTATCCTAATATGAGCGCTAAAATGTTAAAACAAAATAAACTGATAAATTATGCTTATCATATAAAACAGAAAAATTAAATGTAAGTATTAGTACAATCAAATTAGTACATTTCAAATAAAAATTCGTTGTGTACAACTCACAAAATTAAAAAGATTTGTTGCTCGTCATACTTATAAAATGGCACATCTGTGACAATAAAAACGTTCGTGAGAGGAGAGCGTTTTACGTCCCTTTAAAAAGGAGGCCTTAAGAGTGAAGTAAATTGAAGAGACAACACGACATCTATGGCCGAGCCAGCATTCGAATCTTGGATCTCTCTAACCGCTAACCGGTGCGCCTAACCAACTAAGCTACGAAAACCGGCTAAAAATTCAGTTTATTTTATTTTACAAGCAATCATACATAGGCGCGCATCAGAAGAATATGTTGGCGTGGTTCGACTGTCAATAGTTAAAAAAAAAAAAAAATTAAAACGTCTAGTTAGGTGGCGGCGAGAAGCCAACCCCAGGTCTTAAAACACCCGGCGGAATGTTTACCCAAAAAACCTCGCCGAGTTAACGAAAACAGAGTAAAAAAATTACCCCACCTCCTTGTGAAACTGATCCGCTGGAGTTTTCCTCTCTCCGAGGACATGATCAAGTTAGCAGGACTCCCAACTCGATCACTTCTATCCGACCGCAGGGTTCGTAAGTTGGCAGCAGCTGAGTACAAACATCGCAATCTCATTGTAAAGCTGCAACAGAAGTACCCGGTTCTACCGCTACTCTCCGACATATTGGAGCTGGGAATAAATCAATTTAATTACACTCTTAAAATTGTACGGAATTGAAAATACATCAACATTAATTTTACAAAATTAGTCAGAACATTTTTTTTTTCAGACAGTTAATCAGACAACAATAACTTATCGTCATATAACGCTACTTGGAATACCAATGTCACTTAGGAAATTTTTAAAGGGACATTTTGGGGTCACAGTTAGCGCAGAGGTTGGATCACTCGACTCCCAACAGGATGATCCTGGCTCGATTCCCAGCGAAGTTGGTCCCATGATTTTCACATCTGGCAATCGTCCCGACGATGCCACAGATCGGTGGGTTTTCTCGGGTATATCCCACTTCTCCCGCCCCTCCGCAATACATCACGCCACCCCTTATCAGCGTCAAAGGCCTGGATGTTAAGCACTAACCAGAATCACTGCACGTCAGGGACATTTTAGCTAACTCGTTACGTGTGTTATAATCTAACTTTTAGTTACGCCGTTTGTAAATAAAAAAAAAACTTCAGGCCAACTGTCTCAAGTTTCAATTTTGTCTCAAGAAACCACAGTTGATATTCTCGTGTATTTTCAGAAACGTAGCTACCTAGTTTAATTTATAATTTTTGTGTTACTTAAGTAATCAGAGAAACCCCTTATGAATAGAACATTATTTTGAAGTTATCGATAAGTTTACCAGTACAATTACGTCTTACAGAAAACTATGCTCGGAAATGGTATTTTAAGATTTTTTTATAGACTATTCACGATAATGTCAGCAGTGATTTAATTTTTCTTTCAGTCATTTTGCTTTCGTCTTTACTAATTACGATACTAAAACTATCATGAAACTAACAACCAGTATAAACTTTTAACCAGACTGAGAACTAATCACCTTTGCTGTCATAAAAAAAAAATAGATTATTTAAAATGTTGGGGACTGTTCAGTTACAAGTCTATACAATGCTACGAACTCTCACCAAAATTGTTTAAGTTATTTGAAGTATTTTTTTATTGTTCGCAATTAAAATTTTTCTTACATTTTTATTTTATATTAATGTATCGAATACCTCATGTAAGACCGCAGATTTATAAATTGAGCAACTTAGCAGTACTATATGCCTTAACGCAAACACTAGATCATATCAAAAACATAGTTACCTGTGAGCGGCTGTAACAGGGAATATGATGACGTTATAGGTCGTAGTTTGACCTGATTGTACAATCTCTTAATTAGCAGGCTTAGGTGCAGTACGTGACATATATGATAATACTAAATTGAATGTTTTCTATTAGATTGATTTCGTTACGTGATAATGACGATAAGGCATTTCGTGTTTAACGTGACAATGAACACAACAACCAGAATTAATAATGTAAAATTATATGTCCCACTAGTTCTTGGCAATGGCGTTTACAGACAATGGAAGGCAATTAACTTCGCAACATTAAATTTTATAATAAGATGTCATGAGAATTAATGTGGAGGAACTGTCCAGAAAGGGCAGTGTCCACCTAACTCTCACAGTTAGACTTAATAACGCCAAATTTGTCTGTGCTTTCCAAACCTTTTCTAATTTACGAAAAAAAAATGTTTGCGTCCTTTGTATAGTTTGTTTACATTGGAAATTGTTAAAAATTATTTTCGAGTAATATAATATCTCGTTCCTTCCTTTTCCGAACTTATAGCTTGGAATTCGTAAAAAGTAATCGTCAATTTACGTTCCTAAATGAACAAAATTTTTCCAGAGGCCTCAGAAACGTACAAAAAGAAATATAGCTTGTCACGTAAAAAAAACCGTAACACAAGTCGCTGTAAGTGTAGGAAACCTTTATTAGCTTTTCAATGATTTGCAAGTGTAGTGACTGTCAAAGTTATTACAAACCTATAGAACACCAGAGTTTGGTAATTTATATAGCATGAACTGATGCTGTGGTTGGCAGTGTTTTTTATTTTATTATTTTATTTTTAGCCACAGAAATTGATAAATACAACTATTCGAGACATTTGTATACGTCTAACTAAATGATAGCTATACGATAGCATGTTATGAAAAAAAACTGCAGAATACATACTATAATAACATTGGGCAATAGTTTGTGACAAAATAGTTACAATAAGCATGTTATTGATATTCAACTGTAGGTTATTTAATATATATTTTTTTTAATTTGTGATTTATAACCAGTTAAATTAATAATACACCCTGATACAAATTTTAAACATGAAAAAATAAAAAAGCTTACCGTAGCCATAAATTGTAAAAATGCGTTTGCTATTTCTTTAAGGAACGGTAGTGTAAAATGACAGACATAGTCTTAGAGCCTACCTCCAAATTTACTAAATCATATAAATTGATAATAAGAACTGCATAGTATGGTAAACTCACTTTATTTGCCGTACTGTTCACAGTAAAGTGAACTTAAAGCTGAGTGCCAAATTGAATAGACGTTAAGAAATGAGGTGCGGAGGCACAGTACAATTAATACATGGTAGTAATGTGGAAAGTTAGGATGGGCCCAGCGGCCGTTCCAGCATCATTTCCACCGGCGGAACTGTGTTCGCGACCGTGCCTTGCACATTTACATCAATATTTGAACAAGGAGTGGAATGCATTCGGAATCGCTGGCGCATGACGACCTTTGTGAGTCGGAGAGTTGGATGTGATGGTAGGATGTAGCCGGAAGGGGTTGTCGGTCGGGGGACGGAAATACGTGGAAAGTTTCCCCGGCCCCGTCGGAGGGGTGTGAGGAAGATATATGCGACAGTTCATCCCTCGCTCTTCACAGAGAGAGTCAGAGAGAGAAATAGAAGAGCACGAGAGGAAGAGAGATTTCCTAGCTACAGGTATTCGATAATCAATACTGCCGCCTGTCAATAGATGGCATCATTGTATCAACATGGAAGAGTTCACGGCGTACTTTACTACACGTAACGTTATCACTCGTTAGTTCGTTAGCTCAGTCCAGTGGTTGGCATTCCTGCCAGATTCCTCAGATCACACTTCTGCTTTTTTAACGCAGGAAACTAGATTATATCTGCAGAAAAAAAAAAGGCCAAGTGACATACAGTTACCAACACTTCGAAAAATAGTAAAAAAACAAAGAAAGTAATAGTTTCTGAATATATTATTTCAAAAGTAAATTGCTATATGCATCTACACAGATTATTATGCTGTAAATTTATTGTCATTATTTTCAAAAAGCATAGGTCTACTGTTTCGATTGGTTGAGTGATTTTTTGTAAAGGGTTCTAAAATAGCTGTTATATATGTGTGGATTTGTATCTTTATACGTATTACCATGTGTAACGTATGTTCAGTTATATACACACTAATTCGAGATTGAGTGTTTTACGCACATAACTTCCCTGACTAAACATGACGGTTCATTAACTACAGATTATCGTAATACAATTAACTTGTATTTAAACATTTAATTGGTGAATACCCTAGTCATAAAATATTTCATGTTTATTTAATACCGATACTAACCATTGCTTACAAATCATCAGTGTATGAATAAAAATAAATTACAAATATTAGTACTGATAACTTCCTTGTATAGTTTCAAAGTGATGTAGTTTTTACGTCCATAGCGTTTGTGCTGAGTCTGGTAATGATAATTGCCACACACACACACACACATATACATATATGTATATATACATATATGTGCACATATATGTACATATACACTCAGAGAGAGAGAGAGAGAGAGAGGGAGAGAGAGAGAGGGAGAGAGAGAGAGGGAGAGAGAGAGAGGGAGAGAGAGAGAGAGAGACAGTTTACACATGTTAGTAAAACATTCATTAACTTACGCGTCCTAGAATGAAAATTCAGTAACTAGCAAGTATGCATTACGAGGAAGTTAACAGTATAAAATTTAGAAAACCATTTCGTTACGTGTTAGTGAGAATGGGTGAAGTGACAGTATTTGTTTTAAAATAAATCTTATTTCACACTTTAAACCGTGTAATTGTAGCATTTTATACATTTTTGCAATCGAAAATATTCGTGTCGTCCGAAAATATAATTGATCTGTGCGTGAAAATTGAACTAAATTTTTCATAACAGAATTTTTTAATTTTGTTGCATCAATATACTTGAGTCAATTTAGAAGTACTCTAGTACTATACGTATATATAATAAAGGCCTATATTATAAATTATAAAGATCAAGCAGAAAAAATTTAGTTAGAAAGGTGATTGTGCAATTACCGGACTATCTTAAAACGTGCGGCAGTAAAAAAATATTATGTCTTCCTAATTAATGCAAAGCACACTAATTTTTTTTTAACAAATAACTATGTCCTGCTTAAACGTGATAAAATTAAATTTTAAACATGTTCTGAAACATTGAAGCCCAGTACCATTAATTAAACTACATCTGCAGTTACGAAAGTCAGAAACGTCAACAATCGCAGTATATCGGCGAATAGTTAGCTATGTCAACTATGTTAATTGAAGGTGGTAAATATTTGATGTTGCGTGCTCCGGAGTAGTGTGCAAATTAACGCCACGTGTTTACATTGATTACAGTGTTTGATCGCGGGTAGCTATACGCTGGATATATATCCTCGAAAAAAAAAACCAGTTGACATGCATGCAGTCAATTACCGGGCTGTCGAAATAATAGGAAAAATAATAAATCTCAGAACTCACCAGGCAGAGAGGTTCGTTAAAAATATTTAATTAACTTGCTCGTTGGTGAGTGCTGAAAGCATCTCGGTTTGCGTAGCAAATACGACGCTTACAAATTCCCTAACAAAAGTGACCCGGGTTTGAGTCTTGGTGAGGTCGATCTGTATTTTAACACGTGAATATCGTATCCGACGATGGAGCTTGTTTAGGCTTTCTTCTGGAGAGTATCATTTTCCCCCTTATTCGTAATAATTGCCTTGCCCCATATACTATAACACCCTTACCAGCATTGAAAACCTCGGCACTAATAATCTCTTCAACGATACTTATTTATTAAAAATTTTTTAGCGTAACGCTAACGAGAACTATTCTTCTTACATTAGTTTCTAAAGCCATTTTATTTGTGAAGTTCTCCTATAGATCAAATAGACTGGCACAAAAAGTTTTTTTTACGTTAACCTTAAAAACCGTAATAATTTAACTATTTCTCTGAATTCTACCGTAATTACCAGGAAATATAACTGCAAAATATATTTTTTGACGGTCGTACGTTACTTAACGCAAAAAGTTCCTCACTTTAAAATTTAAAATTATACAAGCTTTATTTCGAAGCGCGATTAAAATTCTATCTATTTGTGTGATAATGAAATTGACTGGAAAAAAAAATTCATGAAAATTTTTTTCTTACAACTTCTGTTTCAGAAAAAACACTGTAATATCGTAGGTGTTAATTTACTTTACACAGGCCGTTTTAATTTCCTTTAATTAAATATGGTTAGGCTGCCTACCCCAGAGGTCTGGAGAGAGCAAGTAAAGGTGTTTACTTCTTACATTATGTTCGGTGAGTCTAGCGTCTACATATTTCACAGTTATGCAATCACTGACATTTTTGTTCATATCGGTGCTACAAACATTGCAATACAATATTTTGGACTGTTTTTTCTATACTCTGAAATATGTGAGCAAGTTAGCATTTTCGTTCTCAGAAAACGTATAAAGCAAGAAATCCTAGTTATTTTTATGATTTTATTTTATTTCGCAACATTCTCCTTAAATCAGAAAACTGTTTCTGTACGAAAGTGATGCCATAATAAAAAACCGAGCCCCATAGGTAAAAAAGTCCAACATGTCAATTCCTACACATGTTCGCACCAGGTCTCATGGGAGGCAATACCCTTAAGGCCACTCTCTTTTGTTTGTACTTTTTTTTAGCGATATTAATTTTTACGACTAAACGAGAGAAGATATCAATAAAATGTTTTTTTCAGGTTTGTTTATAATCGTCTTCTCCATGTTGGCTGATTTTTCAAGGCAGTAAATACTGTGGTTTTAGGTAATTATGTAACTAACGAAATTCTGGTAAACTGACTTTTTATTCTAGCCCGTATAGTTTCTTATTTAAAAAAAATTAATAGCTATCACGACAAAAACCACTTTAAACAAAACTGCCAGTCAAATTTTTTTATATCTGCTCTCGTTTAAACTTTAAAAAATAGTTATCAGAAAACCAGTATATACAAGAGAAGATGGATGGCCTTAAGCTTTAAAAAACTGATCATTTAATTTTGGTACCAAACACTGCCAGTGTCTGAAACAACAACAACACTGTGGCGTCTCTGAGCCGTGCGATTATTAGTACGAGTAACCAGTAACTATGGGATGACACCTTCCTAAATTCAGATAAAAATAATGTTCAAAATTATAGACACGCAAATACATAAAAAATTAACGTACATTCAAGATATGTGTTTGAATACAAATCATTTTACGTGAGATTATAAAGGTGTCATAAAGCTGAGTGTACTTACGTTCACTGTAAATTATTTCATTCGTATCGTTTGGATAGTTTTTAGTTTTAAGTAGTGAAAATTGTCAAAATGCGAATTTGACATGCGCTTTTTCGTACTCTAACGAACCGAAAAATATTTAGTTTGTCAAAAATTGCATTTTATGTAATGTGTAATAGTTGGACAGTGTTTGGTATACTTACAAAATTACGAATTTTTCTGTACAGAGCTATCTTAAGAGTTTGGTAATGCGAAAGAAATAGAAAACTCAGGATGCAAAGTAAATGTGATAAAAACTATTGAAGTTTTTGAATGTCTAACGTGTACAATATTACGCACTCAGTAACCTATATATACTGCCATAAAATTCCTTAATATTCCCGTGCGAATTTTCGGTTAAAATAACTTACGCTGGGTTTTATAGTTTATCGTATCATCCTCAAAATATTAAACATAAAATTTCGCTACCATTATTTCGGCATATATTTAAATAGTTTTCAACATGTTTTGCCTTTATACAAGAAGTTGTATGCAAAGCATAATTATACGTTACTTGTGTTAAAATAGCCCCAAGTTTCATTTCAAAAAATTTATGACATTCGCCGAATAGGACACTGTTTACAGATTGAATGAAATATTTGTGTAACTTAAAGGAGGATAAATAATTTTTAATAATATTCAATTTTAATTTAGTTTTATATTTTACCTTTTCTTGAGTTCCTATTTGGTTTTCACCGACTTGCGCAAAATTGTATTGTTCCTTTACTGTAGCAAACATACAAACCGACAGCACCGAACAATATTTGAAAAAAAAAAAAAAAATTGCACACGCACATTGTAGTCGGTAGAAATAACCTGCCTCGTGAGGGTTGAGTGACGTGCGGTTCAACGCGAGGGACCACGCGGAGCAGGCGAAGTCAAAGAAGCACGAAGTTGGTAGTACTGCTCCTCTCGTAGTACAATGCAGATTGCCTGAGGCGGTAATAAAGCACAAGTTGCCGCGTACCAGCCAGAGACGGTAGGCGCACCGCGACGCACGAAAAACCTCGGGGCGTGTTATAACGACGTGGCGGTAAGTCGCTGTGTGGAGTTCTACCCCGAGGCCATGTCAGACCTCTGGGATGTACCTCGTCATTTTCCTCCAGTTACTTCGCATGTCTCCTACACACTTCACAAGAATTATATGTACAGCGTGTTTCAAAATGAGTGCCATTATTTATGGGTAGAAACGATGGATTATCGCGGGAAAACTTGACTGTTTGCTTCGTTGCAGCGCACGTTCAGCTAATGAAAAGGTAATTGACTTTCGCTTGACATCCTGTTTGACTGAGCCAATAAGAATCCCGCTATTGTAATATTGTATGGGCATTATTGGTCTGCAGACAGCTACGTTGTGTCGGACGCATATCACCCCCTCATACGTATCACAAGAAACTGCATTATTTTCGAGTATACGTTTACACAAAAAATTTTCGCGATATACCACCATCTCTATTTATAGGTAGAGCTGATGATTTTTGGTGAAAAGAATTATGCAACATTTCGTATCAATGCATAACGCTAACATATGCATCACTGCTTCGTGGCTATTGGCAGAGTATATTTGTGAAGATAAGTGGTTCATTTGACTGTGTCAATGAGAATAAGGTTACTGCGACACCACACGTCTAAGATTAGCGGGTAGATCCCCAAGACGTGAGACTTAAAATCAGCCAATCACTGACCATGAAGCAGAGCTGTAGATGCCCTAATGAGGCACTGAAACAAAATGTTGCATAATTCTTTTCAGGAAAAGTCTCTGGCGTTATTTATGAGAAACCATCCTCACATGCGTTACATAGACATAGGTCAGAAGACGCACCGTTTCTGCACTGAAGCTCGCATACATGACGTACGATTCGCAGCTCGTCGGCTGCTGTTTTTCCAGTTATCCCTACTGTTTATAGATTAATGACATAGCTGAGTATACAAAGTACAGTTCTGATATAAAGACGTTACGTAGTATCGTGGCCCACGCCACGCTCTGAACCGTACGTCTTGTATTACGAAGTGTAGTTCAGTAACAAGGTGTTTTCTGACCTGTGTCCATGTAACATTTACCCCTCTATATAAATGAGGATTGTCTCACCAAAATATAGACATGCAATCGGACAACATTCTGTAAACAAAATGTTCTGAAATTAGTGGTCGTGAATAAAAAAACACACTTGTTAGTAAACACCTGTCTGGAAGTGGTACCCTAAAAATTTGCAGGGACAGGCATTAATTCGCTAATTTGAACTCCGCCGCGAGCTCCGTGTATCCAGTCTAGTGGCTGACGGGAAGAGAGAACTCAGCCGTATGGACACTGGGTAATTGTGAGCTGTAGGGATCTTGGCGAATGTTCGGGTAAAGAGAGTTGAACCGACTCACCTTTACACGCACCTAACTACCTGCGACCCGCAACAATGTGGTTCAACTCGGCTAAACACTCTCATTTTTTTAGCCATTAGAATGTATATACAAAAGTTCATTGAAATCGGTTAAGCCTTTTCGGAGGAGTATGGAAACAAACATTGTGACACGAGAATTTTATATATATATATATATATATATATATATATATATATATATATATATGTATGTGTGTGTGTGTGTTTGTATATAATAATAAAGTTTTTTCTTTTTCGATGTTCTAATTAATGTGGTGAATTGTTTATCTTGAAAGCAATATAAACATTTAATAGATTAAACAATTTATAAAAACTAACATAACAAACAATATTAAACTTTCTCGAAGTCAGAAAATTGCAAGTAGTAATTTTAGATAGAAACGGCTATAGTTTCACATTTCGATGAAGTATATGCTTGTAACTTTTTTCACATAAAATATATACAAAAAAATATTTGAAATTCCAAATTATTATATAACATTTTCGTGCTACTTTGGTAACAAAATGTACTATATGTTCCATTGTCTAGGTCGTTCACTGCAAGCAAAAAATTTTCAAAACAATTTTCAATAACCTTTTAGGATAAAAACTGTACGAATTGAGAACACAGTATTCGAATTATATAATGTATCGTACAATTCTAAAGTTATTGTTTTTGATGCATTTCTTATTCTTAGTTATGTTACACATTAGAGATGAATGTAGCATTTATGTGCCTTTACTTAAGTCATTATGACTAGTTTATTTGTCGGAAAACACACGTTGACCACTCCTACAAATACAATGTGTCATGTTTTGTATCAAAATTCATGGAAGTCATCTGTAATGTCTACATAAATTTTTTTTTATCACAATTAGTTCAATGACATTGGATATCGTCGTGATGCCAATATTTTACTTAGCGTTTATTAAAAATGCACCGAAACAAAAGTTATGTACTTACGGATTAAGTTAATGTTATATATTTATTTGATTTCACGTGCCCTCGAACCTCACAATATCTTGATAGCGGTACACAAGGAAAAAGTGGGAAGGAATAATTAATTTTCACTTAATTGATTACATATCATAATATTTCGGCATCTATGTTACATAATTCAGTTATATATAATTTTAGTAACAAACAAGTGTCTTGTATTCTAGAGTTCAGAGGTTGTAGTCTTATTTTGGCAAATCTGGATTCGATTTTCAATGGTTTCCCAAAACTCTCTAGGCAAATGCCTACATGGATGTTTGCTCGCTACAGCCATTTTGCGAAAACAATAAAATTACAGGAATTATATCATTTTTAAGAAGGTTACAGCAAAAGATAGTATCAAATTTATTATGAATTGAAAAATCTACGGAATACGTAAAAAGTGAGTTCGTGAAGTTTTATATTTTAATAATTTTGCATACACTAAAAGGCGCCTCTAAAGAAAATGTATGCTTGATAAAAACTTAAATAATTAATTTTTAAAACAAAAATACGTTTCTTTAAATAAACACAATTCATAGCTGGAACAAACACTTATGTAAGTTATTTTGGCACCATTTTTGTGGAAAAGTAATTTTCCGGTTATAAATAGGGACATTTTAAACTTATTTAGAGACCGCTATCTAATCACGGATAAAATTGTGAGAGTTAAGCAATAGGACATCTTAAGCGGTGTACGATTTTTAGTTTGCCATTTAAAATAAGTTAATTGTTAATTTTAAATTTTTTGTCAACCTTTGAAATATTGGTAACCACATGTCTACACAACACAAGCGGGATCAGTATTTTTGGTGTAAAATACCTGCGTGTATATTTTGTGGCGCAGAAAACCTTCGTTCATACAAATTTGCGCCACATGTTTGTTAGCTGTAATTTAGCACATATCGATTGTAAACAGCAATCATACAAATATTTGCGGCGGTTGCCATAGCAACACACGCCTCTCACCACTCGGCGAACAGTGTTCGTTTTAAAACAATATTTGACACACAGAAATTTTGAATCATATATAGCTGACTACTGGTAAAACACCCGCCCCCTGAAAACGAAGCAAAGTTTTATGAAGTTCTACGTCACTGGGAGAATAATTATTACGTAACACTTTGGATTAACCATGTCTTTTAATTTATGGTAAGATCAATTCTTACCAAAAGTGTACTTAATAATCATATGTCATAAAGCAAACCTTTACGTAGCTTGTAGTACGTTGTACAATGTGATCGGAGGCAGAAAGTTGAAATTATGTTTTCGTTTTTTAAAAAGATTTGCGACTTTTGTGACTTTATTACAAGCAGCTCTCTCGTATCAACATCTCCGATATTATTTTTAATTTATAAATGTTTTCGAAATAAATAAAATTCAACTATAAGAATATGTATCACAAAAACACACAGACATAAATGTAACTCCGCAACGGTAAAAAAAACAAGACAGTAAGTTTTATAATACAACGACCCTTTTTATGTATTCGTAAAAGTAAAATTTTCACCCCATTTATTAAAGAGATGTTTTAATACCGAGATATGTAATCTCTGACGCCATAAGTTTGCTATTATAATAAATTATCGTTAAAGGAAAAGGACGACAGCTCCTCACAGTTAGCATTGTGATATACGTATCAGTTTCTTGGTAAACTTACCAGTATTTAAGAATGTACTATACAAGTATTCGAAAACACCAAACTTAAAATTTAATCAATAATGGCCGCAATAAATATTAGTCAGGCTCTTGTGCAAGTATCACGACACAAAATCAGTCTATTATTTCTGTTTACTGGAAGTATGTTTGTAAATTAATCTTTACGATGTATTTGCGTTATGCCCACTTCAAATGGCTTACTCGCGTATCCCTATTCCTGTTTGGTTCGTCCCGCCCCGACCAATATTCCTTGTTATGTCTTACTCGATCTTACATGCGTTGCCGATATTTAAATGTTCATCAAACTTAGGAGATTGGGTGTGAATAGCGAAATTGTGTTTCTTTTTGTTAATATGGTAATGTGAAACTACGTATTAAATGAAACAGTCGTCTTATTATGTAGGTTATTAATACATTAACACCTCTTCTGTCTTTAAAAAATTACACTTCAATTGTTTTACTGACAGGTTACCCTGTAACCACGTTTCTGCTAAGTCTATATCAGAATTTTTAAATCCGTTCTTTGGTTGTGGCTTTATAATTGCACATTAGTATAGAAATACACTGCAAAGTTACATTAAATCAATACTTTCTTTCGTTTTATACAATATTCTTCTTAATGTGTTGAGAACATGTACGGCATTTTCATGGAACAATATTCTATTAATTATGGGTTGTAGTAACACTCATTGTACACATTTATGTCTGTTTGTATCAGTAAACTGGCACGCTAAACAAACTGAGCCGAATAGAAACAGATGTGCTGCAATAATACATTGAACACTATACTTCAGAACTCAAGTAAGAATGAACGGGGGATAGTTAATTTTCTCATCCGAAAGAGTTAACTAGATATTTTTGTTTGTGGCAAAGTTACATCTTTGTCAGAACTCGTGTTTTTACATGTACATTGCAACATATTTTTCCGCGTTGTATTTCAGTCAATACATTAACTATATTTATATGCAATACATTATGGTTACAAGGCTAACTAAGTCACGAATTTAAAGATGGTCATCTCTCGAGTGTGGCCTGATCACGTTTGGTTATCAAAACATTATTGTGTTTCAATAATTTATTTTCTATCTGAAAGCAATCTTTACAAAATGTATATTATATAGCTTGTTTACTATAGACAAAGTTCGTATTACCAATTTAATATTGTTTATACTGTCAAGTATTGTCTAAATTCTGGCATGTCACACCAAGTAGCTTTTGCTAATTGTTGGACTGTATCCTTAAGGCTCGAACTTGTATTGCTTCTAAGTTGCTAGTGAAGGTCGCCTGAAGTGTAACGTAACTTTTCTCTCTTTAATTTATTATCCTACCAAGTCTTCTTTATGCCTTAGATTGTTCTCATGCAGTCTTCCGATACTGGAATAAAGAAAACGAATCTTTAACCGAAGGCTGCCGAAGTTTTACTCTTCCGTTTGACAACTTATGAATGAAAAATTAATGTTGCAGTGAAATAACAACGAAATGAAATGATGCGCCTATAATTACGCATGTCATTAACAAATAATTTTATTAAGAATGTTGAAAATTAAATGTTAGAACGAAAATTATGTTATGAACATGGTAATACTGAAACATCACCTTGCGTGTTCAGACGTTGGTATAAGGTAGGGGTGAATTGTGGCCATAGATTAGTCTTCTTCGAGCTCGGGCGAAAACAAGGTTACCGTTGTAAAATAGGAGTTACGAATCTGATCATTCTCCCTGGCTGCCCTTTCCACGAGGAACTGGCCCCATTCTGATTTATCGATAACCCGAAAACATAATTTCGTTTTTTCAACAGAGAAATCTTTCAAACGTATTGTAAATTACAAAATGGCGATTCACAATAATTTAAAGTTTTATATTTTGTAATTTATTTTAAATTAATTATTTACTAAGCAATAGATGATTTGTAAACTCAATGTATTGCTAGTATCCGTGTTAGGGATAATATTTGTAGTTAAATGACTAAGTACAGTAGACCACTCATTGCTTGATGACATTTGAAATGTTATTGTTGAACCAGTTACTGGCATTAATTGAACAAAATATCTTAAAAAAAAATATGTTTTTAGAATTATTTTGGTAATTAATTTTTAGTATTTCCTTAACCGGTGAATAACATAATTTGATATATTTTTGTAACAAATTTTTAGTGTTTACATAACCGGTCAATAATACATTTGGAATTATCTGATCATGGCAAACTAATTAGGAAAATATCCTTATTTAATTTGGTTTAGCAAACTGTCGATGTTTGGGAATATGCGAGGCCATTTTCTCTGGTCATTGTTAATGATATTAGTCAGCATGTTTTGTGTCCATGCTCGTGCTGGGCGTTTCTCTTTCTTTGTTGTAATCGGCCTCACAGCTTATTTGATTACAAATGCTGATTTTCTTCAAGGTTATTTTTGGGACTCCTATTTTTGTGGCTACAGATTTGAGGAAGATATAAGTCATTCAGTCCAGAAGTCAAGAAGGAGTATGTTTGAACAGGTTTAGGTATTGCAGTGTATACTAGAATATGTGACAAATTAAGAACTGAAATCACGTATTTCCATGACATTTAAGAGAATCTTCCCTAACAACGTAATAAATAAAATAAAAAAAAATGCAAAATCGAAGACGTGTGCGATACAAAATCTATTTTTTTGACATATTTTGTCACTGTGTAGTTTAGCTAAATGGTATAATGCGCAAGTTTTGACGAAAGTACGATTATGTATTGAGTTCGAATCGTGTTCATACCGTAAAGTACTTATAATTTTTATATGTATGTATTATTACATCATATAATGCACTATCTTTCCAATAGTAGATTATGTGTTTTCATTTGAGAAATACAATATTTCTGCCTGAGCTGTAGGCCTACAGTAAAACAACCATTATTTGTCATAAGACAAGAAAAATTATCGTCTTGTTAATGAAATATAATAGATTATATTACGCCTTATTTTCATGCATAACAGCTAAACTTGTTCACAATTTCTTTATCTATTCAAAGAAAATATACTTCTAAGTCTGCATCTATGTTTTGGAACCCCCTTAAAAGGACAAAATCTGCTTTCCAAAACTGCTGAATACAGACAAAATTACAACTAAATTTGTAAAACTGAAACTGAGAAACGTTTGTTTTACTTTGCGCCGTATTTTTTAGTAAATACAATTAAAATTACAATTTAAGACTACAATAAATTAACTTAATGATTGTTTAATGCCCTGGACACAAGCACTGTTTAAGTTGACGTACATTCTGTTTACGTCCGTATGGATTACGTTTTTAATGGCTTACAGCCGACTAAAAGGCACGTTTCGAAGACTTAACATTTACGTTAGCAAACACATAATTGCTATTTGTCTCTTGAGTTTTGCTTCTTGCAAGGACAATCATAACAAATATAAGAAAAGAACCATTATTAGAATAGTGTTTACATAAATTATTCGTTTGTATTGTTTGTATGAGCGTGAATCATATACCTCTGTGCATTATGTATAAATAGCGAATGCCACATCGACTTCCTTTGGTTGTATTTTTGTTCTATTTTACTCCTATTTTGTTACTTTTTGAGACGACAGCAATGTTGCAAGTTAATTTGTTCGCACTGTACTTGTAAGAACTTTAAAAAAAATAAGCTTATGATACGATGGTTATTTAATACTGTATTTCAATTTTTATTTATAATTTTTTTCAGCCTACTTTCCGTAAAAATATGTGCCTGAGTATGTCTGTGTGTACCTTAGTTTGTGGGTCTGTGTGTGTGTGTATGACTGTGTGTTTCTGTGTTTGTGCGTGTGTTCCCTTAAAAGACTTCATATACACGTAGACGTAACTTCGTTAAACGTGGTACCATGTAGTAGACAGTAAGCGGACTTGCCTGTCATGTATTTTATACATGCCATTATAATATTATTGTTGCTAAAGAATGTTATCTTATTACACAAGTCATCTGAGAACCCAAAGGTTGTTATTTTCAAACTGTATATAACAACAACGATCCCCCAATTTCAAAGAGTTCACGGTACGGATTAATAATTTTTAATGCACGTGTTTTAAGAACTATTGAACTGTTTATGTGCAAATTTAGTAATAAATCACATACATTCCAAACGTTTATTTTATTTGTTTTTGTTCTTTTGTTCTATGCAAAGAAGACTGTATGGAATGAATGAATGAATAATTTCTAGCTCTACGTGACCGATTTTAACACTCATGTTAATTTTGTTCCAAAGTGAGGATTTAAAGGTGTTGGATGTAGCAAAGTAACATGAAAATACGTTTTCATACAGTTACCACACTAAGCGAAAGTGAATGAGAGGGAGAGTTATATCACAATGTAAATGTTGCTCTTAGCTAGATTACAATATAGCAATTACATGTTTGACAGTGTTTTTTCATATGTTTTTCAAGCTTTCTCATGATACTGAACAAAGAGGATTATAATACCCCGAAACTAAATGTCTGTTCTTTGTCTTCAAACAGTGGACCTGAGACAAATTATCGTCACCCAATAATGAATGACGCAACGTGCTACAATATATTTTATAGAAAAGTTTTAGTACGAAAGCTTTTTGTGATTTCTCGTTCTCTTCAACCTGATTGACTACGTGAGGAAATAAACCCCAACTTTTTCTAAGTGCGTCGCAGTTTTTAATGCACTGTTATGGAGCCAGTTGTTATATTCTTACGAGCAAGGTCGATATCGCTCATACAAATCATCGTGGCATACACATATTCGTTTGAGAACGCGTACCAAAACTCTGAGGTTAATCTCACATACTGCTCTTGTAAGAGCATGCTCAGAGGTACAGTGGCTTTGTGGCCAGGTCGCCGAGCGGTGTGTACAGTTTCAACCGTTACAAGTGAGTGAAGAGATATTAGTCAGTGTTTAACATCGAGGTCTTTAGCGCTGGTGAGTGGTGACATGATGTGAGTATGGAGCAGCAAAGGAATGAAAGGGCGGGAGGAGGGACGTCAGATCCCCGAGAAAACCAGCCCGAACAACGAGATCGTCCGACACTATTTTGCCACATGTGAAAATCCGAGGACCAACTCCGCCGGGAATCAAACCTGGATCACCTTGATAGGAGTAGGTCAGAGGGAGGGTTTTCGTCAGCGCTTAACATCGAAGTATTTAGAGCTGTTGAGGGGTGACATGAGGTGAGTATGGAGCAGTACCGGAATGAAAGGGCGGGGAAAACGGGAGATCCTCGAGAAAACCAGCCCGAACAAACGAGATCGTCCGACACTATTTTGCCACATGTGAAAATTCGAGGACCAACTCCGCCGGGAATCAAACCTGGATCACCTTGATAGGAGTAGGTCAGAGGGAGAGTTTTCGTCAGCGCTTAACATCGAGGTATTTAGAGCTGTTGAGGGGTGACAAGAGGTGAGTATGGAGCAGTACCGGAATGAAAGGGCGGGGGAAACGGGAGATCCTCGAGAAAACCAGCCCGAACAACGAGATCGTCCGATACTATTTTGCCACATATGAAAATCCGAGGACCAACTCCGCCGGGAATCAAACCTGGATCACCTTGATAGGAGTAGGTCAGAGGGAGGGTTTTCGTCAGCGCTTAACATCGAGGTATTTAGAGCTGTTGAGGGGTGACATGAGGTGAGTATGGAGCAGTACCGGAATGAAAGGGCGGGGGAAACGGGAGATCCTCGAGAAAACCAGCCCGAACAACGAGGTCGTCCGATACTATTTTGCCACATGTGAAAATTCGAGGACCAACTCCGCCGGGAATCAAACCTGGATCACCTTGATAGGAGTAGGTCAGAGGGAGAGTTTTCGTCAGCGCTTAACATCGAGGTATTTAGAGCTGTTGAGGGGTGACTTGAGGTGAGTATGGAGCAGTACCGGAATGAAAGGGCGGGGGAAACGGGAGATCCTCGAGAAAACCCGCCGACCAACGGTATCGTCCGGCACGATTCCCACATGCGAAAATCTGGGGACCGACCCTGCCGTGAATCGAACCCGGATCGCCTTGTTGGGAGGCGAACGGTCTGGACATTAGGCTACCGAGGCCCCTTCAGCCGTTACAAGAATTTTCGAAAACTTCTCAGTCTGGGTAGGTATGACTGCGTAGGAACAGCAGTCAAAGAACTTTAAACAGATATTTATCCATTTCAGGTTCTCCGTGCATCTCAAAGTTTTTATTTCATGCTACCGAAAATGCGCAAATGGTTGTTTCTGTGGTCCATTTAAGGCAAGAAAATGTCGGCGTAAAAACTTTGAAATGATATAGGCAGGTAAAATTCACCTATGTATAAAATATTACGTCATAAATGGACAGGGTCACTATTGAATGTCTCATAAAGGCAGGTTGCCTTCGAGAAGACTGCGCGCGAGATCAGCGACTAGCGCCTAGAGGTTAGGTGGAGGCATGATACGCGTTGTGTGTCGTCCTTATTACTTCAGCACATCTAGGCCTCGAACGCGTAAAATACGTTCGTCCAGGTGGTCACCGTAAGAAAACGCCGCAGAATACCATTGAATTATGTAACGAATTACGTACCGGTTATTTTGCTTACACATTGATTTTTTTAAACAAAGGCAATTTTAACATTCTCCCAAAAACTATGTGCGCTGTAAAAACATTTTGTGTAATTTTGTGTGAATTTACGTGGCAGCACAATCTCCACACATGTTCGTGTAATTTTACACAACTTATGTCCGTATCTTTTTACAGTACACAACGGTAAAAATACAATAAAATGAATGTATAATAACAGTGCTATGGTACATGTATTTTAACACAATGATGTGTTAACTAACCCGCACTTCAAAAGGACAAAAATTTAATTAAATAAAATACAGTATATTTTAAATTAACTGGCAACCTGATGCAAAATGTTGAATTATTTCTGGAACCTTAATGTGAGTTATATCTAAAAGATTTATTAAATTCTGAAGAGATTTGTAACTTAGAAAGTATCACGAGTAACGTCCGACTATTTGATCTAACGTGAATTTGTGACACTGCAAGAATTCGAATTCACGACCTTCAAATTAACAGCCAACGATCGTAACCTCGAGACCACCGATGGTTGTCAACCAATGTAGTTTGTGATTCATTCATTCCAGACTAAATGGCCGTCTTAATAAGAGGTTTTTGACATTTATTGGGATTATTTTAGCAAGCTGTTCCAAATGCACAAGGGAAATCCCTTTTCTCTTTCATACCATGCGAATTTTTGCTGACTTATGCAACTCATATATATAAATCGACCTAATAATAGGGCGACGGTCAAGCTTATTGTACCTAGTCAACTGCCGTATTGAAAATTTGTATTTGAAGTAGGTTTATACAAAACAATTTTTTTTTCTAAAATGACTACAACTAGGCTTAGCGAAAATATTTTTGAGATGAACAATGAACATAGTAAAACTGGAATAAAATTGGATTTCATAGACACGGCAACAGGTTTTGCACATTTAAACTGTAAATCTATGCGAAACCATATCGTAATAAAATATAATAAGATTAGGTGTTAGTAAATAATTTTTATACATATGTGATCGTGTATGTACGTCAGAGATGGTAAAATTGTTAAAGGTTTCTGTTTAAAAGTACGGTTAAATTGTTTACTTGAAATGATAATATACCTACGCAAATTGCTGGAGTAAATTTATACGTATTTTGCCGTTTCAAAACTGCACGGCGAAAAAACATTTTTACATTTGAATCAGTGCATTTATACATAGTTAGTGCGGTTATGAAACATAAAATTACGTGTGTTATTACAATAAGCACTGTATTTCTACACGTATATTCAAAAATGTAATTTTGCCTCAACTTTCTAGTAAATTTGTGTACACAATAGTGTTTTTAAATCAAAGATATGTTGTACATATTTTGGATCAGCAAGAACAAATTGTGTTTATTCACTCTTACTGTCATTGTATTCCGCAATTAAACGTATAAAAAATTTAAAACTACCAGCTATTTGTACGTGTATGTTTACACATTTTACTTACAATGTGTGTCTATGTGTGCCTCAATGTATCCCCCTCAAAAATATTTGAACTTTTTCACCGTGTTTTTCAAACTTACACACAAACACTACTTTATAATGTAATAACAGAATAAATATGTACTTATCATTTTTTATTCTGTGATGTAACTCTACATTTATGAATTTTGCTCGTGTTGTTTTCATATTTTCATAATGATTACCATGTAACGGTTCTGAATCATGCTAGATATCTTTGTCACCATGCTGTAGAATTTCTACAAACTCAGTACACATGTACTATTTAACTGTAAGACTTTGTTTTTTGAAGTATTTTTTTAAATGCCGTCTTCTTTTTGTCGTAATGATGCCCTTAGAAAATACTTTGATCACACGAGGACTATGTGAAATAATTTTTCTGAATCTAAACGAATTCGGTGCATGTATACAGTTGTACTTGTAGATTTACCGCACCCATGTATAGGAGTGCTAAGAAAGTAAGTATGGAAAATTGCTACCTTTCATCAATTGTAGCGTTCCCATACACTTTAGGAAACCCAGAGACGTATTATGATGTTAGCAGACATGTATAGTAACAATGTTCAACAGTTGTTCTGTTTACACGGTCGTGTATGGTAAGTGTCCCATATTTTAAACGGGTAAAAATTTTCCGTAACTATTTCGGAAGTTTTTTACAGTGAGAATTTAAGAAACCAGTAGGTCGCTAAATGCTGTTAAGATTTCACAAATCCGTGTAAATAATCACGACAAAGCATGAATAAGCGGAGAACGGAATGTCTCCAGTAGCAATACCAGTTGGCCCAACAGTTGGAAATTGGTAGAAAATGTAGGAAATATGTGGTGTTGGGAAAAACACCTTAAATCAGCCGTTGTTTTTGGTTGGCAGTGATGGAAATGGATTGTGTAGAAAAACTTATATTAAAATAATTTTAGTTCAACATTGTTTTCCAACCAAAACCAACATAAGACATGTTATTGAAATAATGCCAAAACATATAACATACACAACTTAACCTGTTAATCAAAATGAAACTGCTAAAATATTACTAATTGTAAGTTTTCATTCGTCTGTAGAGTGGTCGTAAAATGTTGGAAAGACAACCATTGATTATTAGCAAATATGACTGTGTTGGCTTAACGATATTGTACAACAAATATCCATTTTATCTTCATGAAAATAACGATAAAAATGCATTAACGTGCATAAAATACACTTTTATTGAAAGAGAAGCGTTAGAATATTATTTCTTGTAATTTTTTTATGACTTCGCAGAGTACTGGAAAAATGTTAGGAAGACAACCGTTTGTTATTAGCAAATATCACCAGTAGCAACACATGTTTGGCCAACGTCTCGAGTGTCAGTTTGATGTCAGGCTAACGTAATTTTTGATACGTTGGCCGTACCTTGGCACAAACGTTGGGCCAACGTAGGCCCAACGCAAAATTGCTTCTGTGGGTACTGTCGAAACACGGCTATCTGTTTACCTACAAGTTCCTAGTATCGAAACTCCGGGGAACGTATGCAGCCAATATCGTAAGTTACTTCGGGATCATGACGGGGAACGAAATCAGCACGGACCTTTCGTGTCGCGCAGACGTTACGTTGACACCTGTGGACTCTGGGGGTGGGGGAGGGACGAGCACAAAAAAATAAAGGTATCGTGGAATCACCATATAGATGGACGAGACGAGGACGAGAGGGAGGAAATACGACATTTGAATGTCCCCGGGGAAAATATTGTGCTAGGGTGGTTGATGGGAGGGCTGTAGAGGGAGGGGCAACGTTGTTCGGACACGGGCCACGGGAGGCGAAATTGCCAGCTGGCTAGCAATATCTCAAACTGGGGGTTGGCGGCGGGGACTGGCGTAATCCGTTCCGCCCTCTGATAGTGGCCCGGGACACGCCCGCAGTTAAGCACATCTCCACTTTCTTCTGTTACGTGCAGCTCATGCGCCGTTGTCATTGGCCTCCTCCACGACTAGAGCGCTGACGACAGTTACCACGTACCCATAGCAGATCCTTAACTGGGAGCTTACTGTTGTGGTTTTTAAAAGAAACCAGTCAATTTGACCAATTTTATGCTGTATTGGAATATCAGCATGGAACTCTGAATGAGAAGTTTCTTACGTTATCATGAGTTTAGGTAGGCCTACCTACTTCACTATTAAAATAAAAACGTTCAATCATTACTGTATGAACTTTATGCTCCAATTTATACTACATTATACAATAAAAGTTTAATTATAGATCGTTAGGGATAAAGTGAGCAGTAAAGTTTTAACGTTTGAAAAAAAAAAAATCACTAGCCGTTACTGTATATAATTAAACAAAATCTATAGTTGCCTTACTGCTTGTATGGTTGGCAGCAAAATCGCGCAGTATAGTTCCTTGTACTTTCTTATTTAAATACGCCAACACTGAAACAATATCAACCGAAAGCGACATAACTGAATTTTACATATTAATAAACTTTTTTATCAAACTATATAGGTACCTCCCGACTGCACAATTTATTTTACGCACGCAAACATCAAGTGACGTGTCCAGATATGTTAGACCTGTCCTGTCGTTAGCAGTTTCACGCGGAAAGATACGAATTTGGTGAAAATGGAATTTTTGCAGGGCTTTTTGAAAGCTTACTTTATCCCGAATCACCTGTACTATTGACGTGGAAGGATATTATAGAAAGTTACGTTATGCAGTTTACTATAGTTCCTCTGAAATGTGGTTGGCCCATGCGATCACTTATCCCTTTAACTTAAAAGCTTGACATCGAAAAGTTTTTTGTTATGTGAAAGTGAACGTAAGTATAAGTTGGTACGATCGTGATAGGGCCAGTTCAATTAAGTTTGTCGAGGTGTTTCCAGTTTACGTGAAAGATAAAGTAAAGTGAACGTGAATGCATCGTAATCCTAGCCTTAAGAGGCCGATAACGTACGCATTTATAACAAGTACCTAATGAAACAATGCCATGTTGACCGTTTTAAGTGCTACATTATATTTTTTAATATAACAAAACAAGCACACAGTATAAACAATAAGTTCGAAGAAAAACTTACAGCTTATTTATTGTACATGTACCATAACCTATGCTTGGCAATACAGCCATAACCTACATCTTACTTAGCCAGACCTCGTGGTTCATGTCACATGTTTTTATATCGCGCCGCGTGTGGCAACTTGTATCACCATTAAAGTGGAGGATTCTACTGTCTCATTGTGCCGTGTTTAATATCATCATTCCATGGCCGAGTTTGCCATTTGGTGAACTATTTCAAGCGGCCTACTTGCCGAGGTATGACTATCTTATGTTTGGCCCAGGCGTACATCATTGTTCATATCAATATACGAATAAACATGAAGCACGAAGTTAATCCGATGACAGGGTATCACACCCTAAGAGGCAGTCTTTCCCTGAAAACCCTCGAGGCTCTGTAGTTGCCTGAGTGATTAGATTTTGCAGGAGATGATACCTTCTAATGGAGCAGCGACGGAACAGGGGCGGGGAAAGTAGGAGTTCCCCGAGAAAATACGCCGGCCAATGGAAACGTTCGCATTTCATTGAAGCATTGTTTTTCTGTACACAAGTTGTCAATCTGGATGCAGTCAACTTCGGCAATGTTCGGTAAAGTTTACTTTGTCTTATTCAAGTTACGAGGGCCTCATTCTATAGAATTTATAACTTCTTATGCAGAAATGGTTCTTTTCCGTAGCAAAAAAGAAAAGTCAGAGAAAATACCGAAATTTTTCTTCATAGAAGCATTTCACTTCACGATTATGTTCTTTTTAAAGGAACGACAACAATAAATATATTATTTTATTTGAAATAAGACTTGAAAAATGGTTTGTTACAGGCACACACGTAAATGGGGGTATGGTACGGCCAAATAAATGTGCAAGAATTCCATTAAATAACCAGTTTTTGCATGATTTGTTATTTGGTTTCCGATAAATATTTTCGGTGCGTGCAGTATTTATGGATAATTCAAGATAAATTATATTAAGCTCTTTTGAAATAAATTTACGAGATAAATATCTACATCTAATTGCATGTAATACAGCAATAACAAATATTGTGTCAATCATCGAGGCTGACAGTGTGTTACACAATGTGGATCTGTATACTTTTAGTTTACGTACTTTCTAACATCAGTAGGTTTATACCGACTGCATATTTTAATTTAGATAAGCATACATAGCAGCATGAAAATAATTCGGTTACTCTTCAAAATGTTTCTGTTCATATATTTTACGCAACATTTCAAAATTCCACAGAGAGATCGCTTCGAGCACGTTTGACATACGTCTTGTTCCCCAACTAACCATTTGACATCACTTCTCGTCGAAAAACAACACTCCAGCTGAAAGTGATGGTTCCAAACTTTCCTTCCTTTCGAGACTGCTGGGTCCCGGGTGAATACGTGTCATCTAAACGTTTGTTCAATCATGCAAAACAAACAGACAAGTCAAGATAACTTGTATACTATAATTAAGTTCTTGTAACGGTTTCGAGCCAATATTGGTAATACCTGCATTACCATCTGCGGTATTATTCAAGACTTTACATCATTTATTCGAAAGCAATGAAAACGTAAAAAATGGGGGAGGAATATAGTGATTTATGTCTATATACACATACGATGCATCTAAAAAGTTATTAAAATTGTGGCGATATTTAGAAATGTTTTTGTTTGTTGGTACAGTTGTTGCTTGCAGTTCCTAGTAAGCAAAAAAAAAAATTGCTATTGAAGTGGTTTAAAGGCAATTGATGCCAAACACATATAACAGAGTTTCCCTGAAAGTGTTAATGAAGAGACGACCGCCGATAATTACAACGTAAAATTAACCGAGAACATCAATGCTGATGTGTTACAGCTGTGTTCGGAAGATAACTTACCAAAAAATTTTAAGTTCTCGTATTTTTAGTGATCTCATTATATTTCCATCCAGTATAACACTAATCGTCAACAGTAGATTTACATTAATCATCGTAAAAAAAAAAAACTAGAAAAACCTTTTTTTTTTTTTTGGCAATACGAGTCAACTGGTTGTACAGGCAAAAATTAAAATATCGTTCATACAATTGTCCTAAAGAATCCTTTACTGTATAAAATAAATTCATTGTGCTATAATAACTCTCCAAACCGTTTCATTACGTAGTTAAAGAGTCCGTACGTGACGAAATATTACCGGCCGTTTACATTAATGAAAAAATTGATGTATATTTTATGGTAATACACCAAACTTTTACAAACTGGTTCTGATTGATTACGTAAAAAATAACAGAGAAATTACATTCTGTGAATAACAGCTGTAATTAAACTATACATGAGAAAGACAAAGTACACATTCAATTAAAAAAATGAAGACACATATAGCCATTATAAATATTTTCAGGTGGTATTTTAAACCATCAACAAGAAGATACATTTTTTTATTTAAAATTCTTTGCCGAGTTGGCATACACACACACGAGAGAGAGGGTATAAACGTTGCTATTCTAAAACTCTATCAGCTGTAGGATCAAGATGGATAACGTTTGAGTGAAAGAAATGATACCCAAACCGTTGGTAGACATGTTGGACATGTCATTTCAAAACAATTAATGAAATCGATTGTTTTCTGAAACAATGAGTTAACATACTCAATAAGCTAATGAAAGTGATTCTGTGTGAACAGCAGGCACAGTTCTAGAACCCAAATCGTGTTTAACGATAAACTACAGCAATATTTTACAGCAAAACTGTCAAAAGTATGCACTAGTTCATGATGTAGACTGAAGCAGCTCGTTTCATTGAAATCATCTAACCTGTAAGTAACATCAACAAAATACACTGTCACAACAAGAGTCCCACAAGGCTTCGTATTGGGGTCATTGAATTTCTACATTTACACATACATTGTCATTTTGTCTTAAACACTCGATAGGCCTATGTATGTAGCTGAATACATCCAGCTATTTTTACCTTGTGAAACTGTTAAGTATCGAAGACGAGAGTCAACGTTAACAACAATCTTTTGCATACTGTATGGTGCAGCAATGAGAACATTTTGAATTTGAATAACCTGAAGTGCTCGTACATATAATTATCGGCTCAAAAAACGTCTAACAGAAAATGTATAATACAAAATATGGCGAGTGTAGGAACTTGGGTAGTGTTTTAAATATTTTATGGTTTTGCCTTAGCATGTGTCTTGCGTCATTTCAACAATATTATCGCATAAAACACATTAAAGAGTTGAAAAATACATTGCTGGTTAACAAATATTTTTATGTGATTCTCTTGTACTATCGTATTTCAATTAGAGTGCCGATTTATTTCTTGCATTCGAAGATGAACAATAACTAACTAAAATAGTTCATGCTGCATGTGTATTTTTGCTAAGAATGTTGTAATAGTTAACCGACAAGAACTTGCTAAATCTTGAACTCTGACGTTAACTTCACGCTTTGTGTAGAAGATCATTCTTACAAAGAAGGCATCGTTGTATACATTCAATTAAGTAAATTAACAAACGCTGCAAAAATCTTACAATACTAGGAACTAATATAATTTGCAAATTCCCCAAAATGAAGGATTATAACTGTCGAAAATCACTGAGCTACATTTCTTGCAGTCAACGGAATGCTCTTTCCAGCGATTTATAAAGTGTTGTAAAAGGAATTATGTAATTGTAAACCTAAACGAAATTAACTTGTACTGCAAAATACAGTCAACATCGTTTGACATTTCGTTGAAACATACATTAACTATCACAACATTATTTATTTTACACGTTTTATGTAATATTTATTTCAATAAACTATAAAAAACTTATTCTGTGTTATATTTATGTGTATAATTAACCTCAGGAAAACTCAGCTGCAAAATTATAATTTGTAATTTTAAGCATAATCACAGTCTTGGTTAAGCACAATGTCACGCAAACAATGTTTTTGGAATGCCTGTTATAATTAATTATACACTCTATGTTGCAAACTAACCTCTGTCTGAAAACGTAGTGTACGAATAAAATATATATTACATTACATGTATAAAAATCGTACCAAATTAAGCCACATCGATCCAAAAAAAGAGTTTAATCCATAACCCTAATTAATTAATTTAAATAAAAAGAATAATAAATCTGTCTCACAACAGACAAATGGAACTATTTCATAGAGCTCGTCAACGAATGACATGGACATTAAACCGAAACCATTACCAGATTTTTACTGAAGCCATCAAGTAGTATTCGGAAACTATGACTGCAAAGTGTAAGATAGATTTAAGCAAGCGAAGATATTCTCGACGGTGGTACACAATGTTGTCTGCAGCACTCGTGAAGTTTGTGCAAGGGCAGAATTTAAGTGTGGAAAAAAATTAGTTTACACTGAGAAATTCAGCCAGCCAACTGCAAGTTGTAACGTTTGCAAATTGCGGAAATGAGGAGCGTCAACATTAAGAATCTGACTTGGGTAGACACGCGACTGGTAAGTTCTCTGATCAGTTAAGGATAACATAAGAACAGACTGTATCACTGCTAATGGGAAAAGCACCTTCAGTCTGTGAGAAGCATGGCTGTTTCATGACTTCTTTTTTTCTGTACGGTAGGACTAAGACGTGCAAATATTTTTCATTAACTCCGCAATCCTCATTGCTACCAACAAAACTTGGCTGAACAAATATTTCCCCGTTGTATACACCTTAAATCTAATATATTTAAAATTTGTTTGTTGATGCAACTAAAAATACCGTAACTTCAATGGTAAAGTGCCCTACCCAGCCAGTGTTGTTTCTGTTTTATTACTTTATTGAAACAGTAATGTCTCAGTTGTTTCAGAGTTAAAGATGGAAGTAAACTCACATTGCTTACTTTGCAGGTTTCTGTGGTACTAAATTCAATATCAGCTTGGTCATGTTTAGATTGCATTACTAGAATGGTGACTAACGAGAACATTCCGTCGTTTAAAGTACTATTCACGTTTAACTGCGGCTGTCGGCTTGCTTTGTACTACACAATATCACTTCTCTTTAAGCAAATATTGTCATTCAATTCATTACACTTTCAACGTTACCGCACCAGTATATTTAAGTTCCGGGAAGCAATAAGTACGAAGGTGAATACGAAGAATAGGAATTTTTTTCGCAATTCATAACCGGATTAGTTAAGTTCTGACACCTGTGGTGAAAATGTCAGTACTGCCTTCCAATACCTGACAACATTACTAAATATCTCTTCGCTTCAAAACACTGCTTCAAACAGCCCCGCATTAGCTTTACCTTACGGGTTATATTGTTTGTAAATTTCTCAGTATTGACACAAAATCTTTCTGATTTAAGACTGGATAACATCTAGCATTTCATTTGGAGAGCTCTATAATAATTTATTACACTCAAATTAAAGCAACGTATATTGAGTTTTATTACGTAACGACAGAAGTAATGATGACAACAATTTCAATTCACTTATTGAGTTAAAATACAGTGACAAGTAATGCTCGCGTTTATCTATTACATACAAAACGTTAACTAACACCTTAACTTGCAGGTGCACGTGTGTGACCAGTTAACTGTGTAGCGGTATCTACAAGATGCGAGTGAGTTATTCCAACACTGTAATTCCCCAACCACCTCTGGTAATGACTCGCCCGACACGTAATACGTTAACGCAATTGTAACAGTAAACAAACATAGTGGTTGTGAAATTGCGTCTTTAAATGATACTGTTGTATGAGAAGGAAACCAGAGCGCCAGTATATATCACCCGGAATGCAGATCTTATGAGTAGGGGCTCGTAGGCAATGTTTGTACCCTCAAAGATGACATGAAATGAGGACCTACGATGAAGAAGTGACTGAATGAGAGAGATGGGGAAACGGGATATATAATAGAAAACCCGCATGCCAGCGACACGATTACTACATGTGAAAATCCTGGAACCGACCCCGCCAGTGATGATCGAACCTTGATTGCATTGGTGGAAGGTGAGGGGTCTGACCACTCGGCCACCGATGACTGCATATATTACATGCATATATAAACAGAGGACCATGTTGCTGTTAGATTTATATAATTTTACTGTATAACTTTTTTTTTTCCAGTGGTTTCCGTTCTCGTATTGAATCACTGGTTCCATTCTTTTTTTTTTTCCCGCACGGCTTACATACATTTTAAAGTTTTCTTTGTTTCATCGTTTGGCTACTTTTTTCTAATTACTTACCTTTTCTAACCGTTTAGCCTTTCACTCGGCTAATTTTGATTTCTATGAAATTTTTACAAAATTTTTAGATTACTTGTTTCTGTAGATCTACCATGTATTCGTCGCTATAATGTGCGTGACTCACCACACAAAATTACTATATATAGTACAATAAACAAAAACAATACTATGTGGAGAAGTCAGTTAACACACGTGGTAAATAATGTTTCTTCCTCTACCCCTCTTCCCCTCCCCTTTAGATTTCACTCTTTGCAAACCAAATGACGTGGTATAAATATGTATCAAGCGGCTACGTGTAACTGATACGCCCAGTGTGAAGGTGATGTAAAACGTTCAGTATGAGACTGGCTGTAACCTTATATAAAGCAAACATATCGCAGAACACTTTAAATCAGAAGATGTAGATATTCCCAGATTCCAATTTAGAGTATACAACGAAGTTAAACTTGTCTATTATGAATCAAGAAGAGTTTCTTTATTCCCGTTTTTAGTTGTTTACTATTTAAAATCATATTTTTAAATGTGATTGCACTATACTGATTTTTATAAATATAACCATTATGTTCGCTCATTATTAAGAAGGCCGTCATGAAACGAAGTTTGGTACTTGACCGTAAATGATGCTGCTAAGCCGTGGACGGGTCATTTGCTAGAAGCTATATACTTTTTGTGCGTTGTTATGTGGTAGGATTTAAAGCACGTTTCTTACACACTGGCACGCAGCTAATTTCACGGGGAAGGATTACGTGGGCAGGCAGTTAAGCTGCTTAGCTGAGATTACCCGTTCGCGTTTTGAGGTTACGTGGACACACCAACTTTCGCACTTTCATCATAAACGTACATTTACTGTAAATATGACACGCATACACCGCGAAAGTAAACATATGAAAAGGATGAGCTTCCAGCAGGCCGAGCTGTGTAATCCTTTCAGAATGATAAACTTACTAAGCACAGCACATTTTATACAATTACGATAGCTGTTAATTTAGTAATCTGAATTACTTCTGTCCCTTTATTTTAATTTGATGACAATTTATAATAGATAATACTTTGCGCGTGAAGTAGGTATTGTAAGCCTATATCAATGCTGTTTAAAATATGAAACAACGAAATACATTTTTATTTGGTACACTCTGCATTACGTAACTGGTTTTACAAATAAGAATTTTGATAATATTTTTTCGTCAAGGGTAAATATTAAAATAGTTGAGATTTGAAAGTCAAACCCGTATTTGTAGCATATGTCTCTTATTTCAAGCTACATGGCTTTAAAATTATAATTACGTAAGCACATACTTTGTCTAAATAGATACTTAAAATGCAAACGGACAGCCAATATCAGTTCATTGTGTCATGAGTCACACATTGCCATCCAACAAAAAATTTATTTTCCGGGTTTTAATTGGAGTAGTGTCTTCTGACAAGATAAATGTATACGTATCGTTACTAACTGATGCAACGCTGCAATAATCAACTGAATTTCTTTTGCGTGGTGTCCTTGTTATATCACCAAGTAAAACATTTCACCCATTGACGAATGGGATATTGCCGATAACTACTCTGTAATAATAGCTCCAACTAAATAAGATAGGTTTAAAACATAGAAATTTTTCATAAACGGTAAAAAGTAGAGATTAACAACTTGTTAAAATGTGAGAAAATTATTTTATAAATCTATTGATAACCGAATCCCGTTTCTGTCAGATCAGGTTTTCAATTCGGGATCTTCCGGAAGAAAATCCATTGTTTCACTATTCAGAATTAGGATTGAAGTCCAGCAAGTTATTGTTTTGTCAGAAATGATCTACTTGACGTTCTCCTTGCTCTTTGAGGACCTTCAACGTCCCCAAAGTTACTATCTTTACTACTATCACAAGTACGTATCCAGAGTATTTAAAAATAATGTAAAATTCATGACACTATTTACAACTGGATGGGGAGGATACATGCTCTTTTCAAACTGTTGGGCACTGGAAAAATTACGGAACTTAACAGAAGAAAATAACTTCTTCTTTTGGAAATTGTCTTCTTACGAGTGAGAGTAATATTCGTCATTATACTTCATATAACCATTTAACTGTGAATAACACGATAAAATACTGCTAACGTTTATCGAGTTTTAATTGTATTAAGAACATAATTGTTTGTAATTTTATTTTGCAGCACCTCTCGAGAGTAACGAAGATGAAGAGGGTGGTAACTTACGTTTACACAAAGTCTCTCCAAAAAGTGGAAGGCAAAATTTTAGGAGACTAAGGCGAGCGGGAATTAATTTTCCTATTCTTTCTCCTGGGGTTACGCTAAATTAAAGCGCAAGGGTTTCTCTTGACTTAAATTGCTTTAATTGTGAATTACGGGTGTAAAGGATGACGTTTTGTTTTCATGCGCATAACATTATTCCAGCGTAAAAAGAAGACAGTAGGCACGTCAGCAAATATAAGACCGCGAGGTCAAGAATTTGCTACTTCAAGACGTTTATAAACCCAAGCACTTTTTATGTACATCATAAAACCCTCTTGGCTTGAGATTATGATATCATTTTCAAATTTTGATTTAAAGTATATTTTACATGAAATTCTTAGCGTATCATAACAGGCATAGTGACGAAGAGCCTTGTTGGTGACGAATTGATTATGAAACACCCTACGTGACTAACAATTGCTTGGGACGAGAGGTAATATTTTTATAATTTGGAACCGATCATAAAGTGGCAGGCTTTCGTATTTACAGTTTTATTTTTAGAACTGCTGTGCAACAAGTTTTTTGTTAACGAACGTACTTGTTTTTTTATTTAATATGCTAACTTACGTGTATCAAACCACTTAACTTATTTCAGTTCAAAACAGCTACTTGTTTATAAAGGAGATATAAGGTATCAATTGATTATTACCGGCATTAGGTAAGTACAGAAGATTTTACTGTCGTACTTCATTATCAGAAGTATTCTAGTAATTCTATTATTATCATTATCTAACTCCTCTGTATTCTATGATTATCACGAGGAATGTGCGTGGCTTTGTGAGCTGAGCTTATGTTTCATAGTAAGCCGAAGAAGTTACAAAATTAGTAACACATATAAAACGCATTTATATGCAGAAAATTCTTCCGGAGGTACAACTAGAGTCCATTAGACTTAGAATATAGTTTTTTATGATGCCAGGAATTCACTGAAATTAGTTCAAGATATTTTTTTTTGTTGTACTCTATGTCCAGTCTTCCTTATTCTGGTTTACCATGGCTTTCTGTAATCACTACAGAGAAGTACTGGAATGGTTTCTTAACTAGCAACGGCTACGTTACATTGTGATACCTTATCTCAGCGCTAGAACAGGAGAGGTTAGGTGAGAGGATTTTACGGAACTTCAACAACGGGGACTTACGGGCGCGGTCTACCACGATTTTCGTCACCATTATTTTATTTTGTATTTGTACCATATATTTTTTCGTATTTTAGACACAAAATGCGACTAAATTTAGCTGATACGAAATTTTTTTATCTCTCGCAGTTTTCGCGTAATGGCTTGTTAAAGTCATATTTTGCATGTTTCCGTTTTAAGGACTACACTAAAACCAACTGATATACCAAACTCAAAAAAAATCACAGTGGATAAAGACATTGCAGGCTACAATGACATGCTCATAAAATTAAAGAATAAGAATTATTTGTATTTAAAAAAAAATAATAATTTTTTAAAATGTTTATTTTTAGTTTCAGCATTTTTTAAAAATACAAATAATTTGTATTCATTATTTTAAGAGCATTTCATTGTAGCATGTAATGTCTTTATCTGCTGTGATTTTTTTGAGTTTGGTATATCAGTTGGTATTAGTGTAGTCTTTAAAACGGAAACATGCCTAAATATGACTTTAACAAGCCATTACGCGAAAACTATGAGAGATAAAAAAAATTTCATAAGAGTCAAATTTAGTCACATTTTGTGTCTAAAATAAGAAAAAAATATCTGGTAGAAATAAGAATAAAAAAATGGTGATGAAAATTGCGGTAGACCGCGCCCTTGCGCGCGCGGTCTACGTCAAATTTCAACATCCTATTTTTACTTATATAGATATTTTATTCTCGTTTTCAACATAAAATGTGACTTAATTATGCTCTTACGAAATTATTTTATCTCTCATAGGTTTGCGTAATGACTCGTAATCATCAATGTTTGAATATTACGGTTTTATGTTCGCCTAGAAAACAAACTGACGTACCAAACTTAAAAAAAAAAAAAAAAAAAAAAAAAAAAAAAAAAAAAAAAAAAAAAAAAAAAAAAAAAAA
>PNEQ01086978.1:0-20137 GCA_003012365.1 Medauroidea extradentata | reverse complement strand
AACTTCCTCAACATCTACTTTTGAAAGACGTTCTGAAATAATTTATTTTAATGATATACTAAATTTTATACGAAGACATTATTTAAATAACAATACATAGAATTAATTTATTAAAAAAGTTATTTTAATTGAAGTTAAGAAAACTACATAAACTATAGCCATTATTACTGGCGTTCAATAGCCAGAAGCATAAAATAAGATAACCTCTAACCACGTACTCCCCACCCTGTTTTTTTTAAAACGAGAATCTATTGCAAATAATAAGCTCAAGTCTGAATTCCACTTTGTTTCTGATTAATATGTAAATATATTTTTTTCTCTTCAAGAAATACGACTATTCGAGAATACACACACACACACGCATGTAAACACACACATACATATAAACACACACATATATATATATATATATATATATATATATATATATATATATATATATATATATATACATACATAACATTTTCAAACACCTGTACTTTTAATGATTTAAATATTTTTAGTGTTTTTAAACCACTATTGATGCAGTAAGAAAGTCTCAAACTATATAATCAAAACAATTTTAAACCTTGAACTGTATTTATTTCCACAAAGTAACTATGAAAATTTTGCTGTACAATTTGCAATCTTACAGTATTTATCAGTTTAAAGTTATCAAAAATTTTCATAAAACGTACAAGTAGTTTCCAGAATCACTTCACGGAGGTAAAATTCCTAGAACATAAATTTAAACTGTCGGAAAGGTGCCAGCAAATATGAAGGTACATGAGGCTGACGTAATAAGACGTGACGAAACTATAAATCTTATGTACCTCTAGTTGAGACAATTACTCAGGACGGGAATATTAAACACGTTAAGATTGGCTAAGGCGTACTGACGAAGTGCAATTGCTTGGGACAGTTGCCCAGTGATTCGCTGCCGGAGCTAGGGGCCAAGTTTACTATCTATGTGCGCGTAAAACGCATTATAGCGAGTTAAAATTATCAATTTTTGAAGGAATTATTTAAAGCGCGTTACGATTTTTCGTCTACGAAAAGAACACATACCTAAAACAAATTTCTTACGCGTTTAACAATTAAGTTCGCATATTGGTAACACTATATTCAGGCCACTCAATATGGCTTCCAGACTACCGTATTTAGAAAAATTCCAGCCGGATTAAAAAAACACCATAATAGAAATAGGCGTTTGAATATGAGCCACAAGTTTCTTAAATAAAATAATATGTTCACAGCTTTTAAACCCATGTGAAAATTAATAATAGCAAATTTCTGCGTACAAGTTTCGTGGCTTTTGCATTGAGGCGACACTGCATTACAAACGCCGGCCGGCTGCACCCTTACCGCTACATAGATTTTGTGCCTCACATACACAAACGCAGCCTACCTAGGTAAGAACCTTAACGTCAGTTATTCGCGGTATGTTTCTTTGTAATCAAATCGTTTCCTCTCCAAATTTCATAACATACTGTATTTGCAAGTTAAAACACGCAAAGAAGGTGAGAATGCGTTTAAGTCAAGAAACAAACTTATCCTATTCCATAGCTCCTCAAATTCCACAATGTCACTGTTAAATAATAAGGACTGACATTGGTTGGAGCTCATAAGAAAGGAAATTTGCAATATCAAGTGATCTCAAAATTTTAGTCTATACTCTATAATTTATTTTGTTACATATACAAGAAATTTCTTTCTACATTTCGAATATGTCTAAAGTACGTGTATTATCCTACTGAAATTATTTATGTTCAAAGTATGAAGGACATTATTTGTAAAATATTTCGGAAAATTTTGTAAACAGCAAAAAACAAGGATTCACCTGAAATGATAGCCCTACATTTACATAAAAATTTTGGCCGTTGATATAAATTCTGCTGGAATAAAATAGTTATTCAAACAACGCACGTTCTACGGACTAACGTAAGTATATAAGTTGGATATGAATAATATAAACGCGAGTGAGTTGGTTTAATTGTATTTTGCGTGGTTGACACAAACAAGAAGTTTTATTCGATTCTCTGTGGGCCCAATAATTATTTGTACTCAACATACAACATAATTACAAGCGATAATTAATTGATTACCAGTTACTTTTCAAATTACTTTATGTTTCGATCTTTAAAGTAAGTAATTCATATTTAAAATTTTCACATTGTAAGAACAAGTACAAGGCTTGTAATGTAACATATAATTTACATGTAACTTAAGACATTTTCAAAAATTATTTGCTATTCACTAGGGTTTCGAAAGCTATTCCTTGTAAGGTAAGGGTTTTTTTGGCGTACAACAACGTCGACGTTTTGCTTCTAAAATGTACTTACGATATCAGTTATAACAGTTGCGCAGTAAATTCAGTTTTCAAGTTTTTTTTAATGTTTGTTGCAATGGGAGTTTACAATTATAATTTATTGGTTCGTAAACATACGCCATTGCTCATTAAAAAAAAAGAGCAATGACGTATGTCCACAAACCAATACATTCTAAAATTATTGTTCTTTGTGGCAGCTATTACATATGTAACTTAATATACCTGAAATTTAGTGTAAATAGTTTCAATTGCACTTTCGACCATCGTGATTTTTTCTGCATTGTCTCCTGAAATAATCCTAGACAAACGATTTTGTGTTTCCGTCCTGGAGTATCTCCAGCTGCTATTTCTCCCTGCATCAAAGTCGAAAATTGCATATGTTCTGTTGCCATGCAAATAGTGAAAACCAATTGACTTACGTAAGTGAAACAATGTACAGTGAAATTGCATGCCACGGGCTACGTAATAAAACGTTTTTAAAAGTTCCAGTGAACTATTTTTGTATTACAAAATATTGCTGAATTTTCAACTTTTTCCTTTAATTTTGCGATTTTTTAAAAAATTCAAAATATTACGTTTAGTTATTTTAAATACTTTATTGCATTGGTAGTGGGATGCAATATCACAGTGAATTATTTCATTCAAGTGAGTCTGTTGGTTTTCACTATTTGCATGGCAGTAGAATAAGCACATTTAGACTTTGCTGCACCGTTATGAGAAAACTATGGAAGTTAAAATTTTTTGTGAGAGCAAATTGTGCCTTACAGGTATCAAAACTAACACTTCTTCATACAGATACATAATTATTATTTTATCGCTCTTGAACACCCTTAAGGGAGAGTGTTAGACAATTTTATTGTATTTTCAGTTTTTAGCCATAACATATATATATATATGGAATCTTTCATTAATTTGTAATGCAGAATCGTTGCTAGAGAATCATAGGTTAACTTTCAAGAATTATCTTGCAGTAACACTGACTCTTTTATGAGAAGCTATGTGTTCCATGTATACCATCGTCAATAGCGCCAATGTACTGAATTACCTGTTTAACTATTCCTTGAAACCAAGGCTGCGTCTAAGGATTATGACGCCTTGCGAAGACTTTACCATTTAAATTTGCGCTCCCTCTCCTCGTTAATTAATGAAAAGTTAGGTACAGACTAATTTTGGTTTGGTAGGGAATTTTACCTTACGTTCCCACTGAGTGCCTTCCCACTAACACCACCACATATGTACCGGCCGTTGCAGATGTCTGAAGACATGTAATATGTACTTCCTTTGCTCTTATTTAGACGTTTCAAGCGTGTTGGCTAAAGAACGGATCAATTTTGCTTATGAGTTCAAGATAACACTTAATATACCGTTCAAAAATGACCCTTACTTACGAAAATTGAATCCAAAAGTAAGACACCGAGCAGCTAAATATCTTATAACAGAAAAAAACCCTCGTTAAACGTCCTTCTATTACTTTACTTTATGTTCATGATAGGAAAAACTAAACAATCATATGATGTTTACTTCTTGAAAAAAAGAGAACACATTTGTGCGGCCAGCGGACTGTTAATGTTGTTTGGTAAGTGCAAAGGCGTGTTTATAATTATTAAACCCAATTGAAAGATCAGCATGTTTAGATTCATGTTGAACAACATATGTAAATCACAAAATAAATAGCATTTTGAACGTCCGTACCAAATCATTTCTCTACTAACAGTCTCTTCATTAGTTCATGAACAGGAATATGATTTCACTAACAACAATCAACTGAGCTAAGAAAAACGTTGATCTTTGTTGCAACTCGAAAGGGTCCTTGTCAAAGTCACTGGTTTCACCTATAGGGGCATTTAAATGTTCACTAAAGCTTATACCATTACTTAACTCAAGTTAAACAGTACGTGGCACGTCAGCATAACCTTCGGAATAAAAGGACGTTTTATTACTGTCCGTATTATATGAAACAGAATTTGACGATTTAGGTACACTATTTTAAAAAATCTTAACAATAGGTACTTCTTAAAAAAAGTTATCTTCAAATAGTTATTTAGCCGCCGTTTACTGTTTTCAGCTCTACTATGCTTCCTAATAGTGTTTAAACAAAATTTAATATGATATTCGAATTAATTCAAGAATAGTATAGTCAATATTTACAGCATTTCATCAAGGTCATACATAATAACATTGGAAAACTAAGCATAACGAACCTCACCTCGCCAAATTAGTACTGATAGAACAATGCAATAACGGAAATGAATGAGCGTTTATGGGTGTAGTGGTAGCAGTAGCGAGAACTGTTCGTGAGTCACGTCTGACAGTCCAGGTGATGCATATCGGTATTTTCACTCAACTCATCGAACCCCTTGTAGTCACAGTCGCACCACCATCTCGACACTCTAGACATTTAGCGATGTACTACTCGACCACAACTAGTTCTCCCGTGAGGGGAAGAAGCGTGGCGCTGGTAGCAGGAATACACGTCACAGGGAGGGGAAATGTACTGCGCCTGACATGAGTTCGCGGTACACGGTCAGTGGAGTAGTGACGTGGTGAAAACCGAGCCGGCTCGGCTGTCTGTGCCACAGTATTATAGCCGGTGCTGCGGTGCGCTCAACGAGCTATACAGGATGTAAGGAAATTAATAGCCCAAACCCCGGGAGGTGATTCCTCATGAAAAATGAAGTCGACATTATATGAGACACTTTTTTTTTAAAAAAGTGAATATTAAGGTTGGAATAAGCCCTTGAAAATCGAGTTTGAAAATTGGTTTTTGTCAAAAATTAAAAAAACAGTTAGGAGTTAAATTACGATACTTTGAGTGGTGTTACGTATTATTGAGTTCTTAAACGTGTAAAAGTTTCAGCCTTCTAATCGTCCCCTTTTATGAAAATGATAGGGGTTGCCTCCCTTATATCGCATAAAATTACGTTGGCGTTACGATTTGTGAACATTACATGTTGTCTTATTGGGCTGTACACCGTAAGGAACAAAAAAGTTCCTCTTGTCGCAAGTGCCTAGAATGCACTGTTTACCAGAAAATGAACACAATTGTTCTGTACCTGGTATGTAGGCAAAATGTGCTACATCCGATAAAAAAAAAATAGGTTCGAACCATGCTCTCAGGAAAATACAACCTGTGATGCAGTTGTTGAAGCACGTCGCCAAATGCAGTTACATAAGCGTAAAAACAAAAACATGCCCATGCGTGACTCGGTTAATTTGGCAACAACTGTTGTTTAGCAAAATGTACCGAATATGATTATTTTTAAGACAGGCATCCGCGAACGTCTATTTCGCTAAGAAATAAATAATATCGTATCGGGAATGCACCCTAGGGGCGGGGATAACTCCAAAATGGTTGATGGCATTCTGATTTTGGGCCTGTACCCTGTCATCATCTCTGCATTGTGACAATGGAATGAGACCGTACGAAGAAGCGTTGCCGGAATAAAAGGGTGGGAAACGGGAGTTCTCTGAGAAATCCTGCCGACCAGCGACATCGTCTCACACGATTCCTACTTGCGAAAAACTGGGGTTGTAATCTTTTATGGTGTCATGTACCGGATATGTCTCGAGAATACGCTATTTAAACTGCTAGACAATGCACCACTGGTGGTCCGACAGAACTTGTGGTTGTAGTTGAATGGTGCACCGCCTCAATTTTCTCGTATTAAGCGAGACTTCTTAATTACAACATTTCGATACAGATGTATTGACCGCGGTGGATCTGTTGCATGGCCTCCCCGATGCCCTGATCTAAATCCTCTGGACTTCTATTTGTGGGGGTACATGAAAAGTGCTGTCTATCAGGCCCCAATTGTGGAGGAGGACTTGGTAGCAGGACTCACAACTGTAGCAGGCAATGTGCGAGATTTCCCAGACATATTTGAACTTGTGCGTGGGTCGCTACTGCGTAAGTTGAGACTGTGCTGCGTATGTAAAAAAAGAGGTCATATAAAACACATCCTGTGATTTAGGCAATCAGTTATGGACTTTTCTGATGTACTGTAACGCTACTGATGTATCGCTCCTACTGTGAACGCAACTTCGCCCATCCTTCATTTCTAGGCGTTGTGCACCAACATGTTTACATATCCAAGTATTGTGAAATTTAGGACAGATAAGTTTGTAGGCCTTGTTCATAAGGTCATACCATTGAATACTGTTCACCATACGAAGCATCTGTGTGATTATTTAAGCAACCCCTGTCATTTTTTAAACTGTACAGCGGACAAAACGTCCTGGCCGCAGAGTTGTCATTTCATAGCATTTCGTTTTTGTCATTCATCGGCATTTATGGTGGCCACTATGGTCCAGTGGTCAGGACCATATCCTCCCATCACGACGATCCAGATTCGATTTTCACTGGGTTCGATCCCCGGTGGGTTACAGCCCCAGTTTTTGCAAGTGGGAATCGTGTGGGACGATGTCGCTGGTCGGCATGATTTCTCAGAGAACTCCCGTTTCCCCACCCTTTTATTCCGGCAACGCTCCCTCTTAGGATCTCATTCCATTGTTACAATGCAGAGATGATGGCAGCCTACAAGCCCAAAATCAGAATGCCACTAACCAGTTTGGAGTTATCTCTGCCCCTAGGGTGCATCACCCATACGATATTATTTATTTCTTAGCGAATTATGTTCATGACATTTGAATGTTCTAAAGTATATTGTGTTGTTTATGAAGTTCGCGTATGCCTGTCTCAAAAATAATTAAATTTGGTGAATTTTGCTAAATTACATTTGTTGCCAAATTAACTGAGTCACGCATGGGCATGTTTTTGTTTTTACGCTTATGTAACTGCATTTTGTGACATGCTTCAACAACTGCATCACGGGTTGAATTTTCCAGAGAGCGTAGTACAAATCCGTTTCTTAGCGGATGCAGTACATTTTGCCTACATACCAGGTATAGAACAATTGTGTTCATTTTCTGGTAAACGGTGCATTCTAGGCATTTGCGACAAGATGAACTTTTTTGTTCCTTGCGGTGTACAGTCCAATACGATAACATGTAATGTCCACAAACCGTAACGCCAACGTAATTTTATGCGATGTAAGGGAGGCAACTCCTATTATTTTAATTAAAGCGGACGGTTAGAAGGTTGAAACTTTTACACGTTTAAGATCTCAATTATATGTAACACCACTCAAAGTATCGTAATTTAACTCCTAACAGTTTTTTATTTTCTGACAAAATACGATTTTCAAACTAGATTTTCCAGGCCTTATTCCGCCCTTAATATTCACTTTTTTTAAAAAGTGTCCTATATGATATCGACTTCATTTTTCATGAGGAATCACCTCCCGGAGTTTGGGCTATTAATTTTATTTACACCCTGTATAGTAAACATAGAGGGGCAGAAACAGCAATCTCCAAGGCTCTGAGGGGAAGCCCTATTGAAAGTGGTATTTTGACCCTAGATAAAATGGTGGACTCTTATATCCGGTCAAGAGACGAGAGCGATTATGCTAATTTAAACATTATTACAGTATAATACATTACAATAATTACTTGCATTTTTTCCTGTCTTTAGCGGGAATGTTGTGGAGCTGTAAAGTAACGGATTTCATACGAACATATGACGGATTTTCAACGTAATGTTGGCCACACTGCTGTTCGCCATGTTTTCTTGGGTCAAAACAGCCGTTCAATTGGGCTTCACTTTGGAAGAGTTTCCGCCCTCTATGGTAACTATATAGCTCGTTGGGTGCACTACACCAGTTGCGCGCGGACTTCAAGGATAACACAGTGGTAGTTCGCATTTTTCCCACGGGACTATAGTAACTATAGTAACAACTGTTGTCGTGGTCGAGTAGTAACTAGGCCTGTAAACAAATATTGCATGAGGAGGGAGCCCAAGTTCCAGGGAGTTAGCGTAAAGTTACGCTGTATTTACAAGTAGTGTTAAAAGTAAACCGTAATTTCTGTATTTGATCCGACAAATTATTGTAAAGCCTGTCATTTGACTTAACACGTAATTTCCTTTAGTTTCAAATTTATCTTTCCTTTCTATTCGCCCAACCAAACCTCGTGCACCACTGGGCAACTGTCCATTAATAAAAGGTAGACTGCCTGAAATAATAAGGTGATATTTTCGGCACGGCTTAATTGAACACTTTGGCGGAGGATATTACTAAACTCAAATATTATCACATGAAATAAGGTTTCTAGAAATTTTTCGTTAGCATAAACAAAACCAACATAATTTATCTATTTCCTTAAGTCACGCAAAATTTGATGTGAAGGGAAACTACGATGTTTGTTACAAACTTTATGTTATGTTGCCTTTCGCCGTACCACTAAAAGAATACTTTCCACACGCTCTTTTCCACATACTTAACGTATATTACCAAGACCTTCACTCAATTAAATAAAAACTTAAATGCGTATAATCTAAACCTAACTGACTTTAGAACTTGCATATTTCATTAGAACGTTCTATTTGTCGGTTTACGTATTGAAATTTACTTTTTCAAATATATTATTTTAAAATTGAGAACGTATAGTTTTGCTGAAGAAAAGTGCTACATGTCGTACGGTGTTATCTGGTAACCGATAAATTTATTTACAGCCATAAAGAATGATCCAGTACTGCAATAATGAAACTGTTAACATATCATAGTGTGAGTAACTAAATAACAAATCAACCATGTCTAAGAGAGTTGTTTGTATTACATGTACGTAAATAAAAAAATTAATTCTAGACATGATACCCACCAAACCATCACAGAAAACGTATTTAATGTTATTCTAATTTTCCTTAGCGTGTCCTCTCCGTAGGTGTGCTATGGCAGTAATATCACTCGTACGATAGAGAAATTTATGATGGTAATATAACAAGAAATGCGCGTAACAAAGTTAACTTAATTTGTTTAACATGGCACCAAAGTAGAAAAACTAACGCGAGCAGAGTTGACGCCTGACGAGGTGGTGTAGCGGTAAAACACTCGTTTAGCATTAAGGATGATCCGGGTTAGATACTCGGCTCCAGCCATCCTAATTAAAGATATACAGGATTTTACCGAAATCACTACATACGAATGTTAAACAGGCTCTGGCCGATTCATTCCCCTTTCCCTCGTTTGCTGCTGCTAAGGCATTGTGTTATCCGTTTGCACGTAAAATCACAACAAATCAAATAAAATAGATTACTTTATCCATAGAAATCGTTTTCTGAAACGAATAATTGCAGTAGATCAAATTACTTGTTACATCTGTGTGTTTCATCATGGTCGCAAAAAGTTCATTACTCTCAAGTTCGTTAATTTGACCTACTGATAACTTTACGTTTGCGATGAATTCCAGTTGAATAAAACTCTATCGAAAAAAGATAAATGTAGATGATTTCCTAAAATCTGCATACATTAATAGGTCACATGAAGAGGGTTTTACGGCCATTTAACGACGAGTTCTTGATAGCCGGTGAAAGTGAAGTGAAGTAAAGGGACACCACAACGTGCATGCCCGAGAGAGAATTCGAATCCATGACCTCTCTCAACATATACCAGCGCCTAACCGACCACGCTATGAAAACCAGCGTAGTAAGATAATATATGTAATGTATTGTAACAAGTGTACTGTGTTTGCTGTAGTTTGGTTTGATCAGGGTCGCATATAATTCTCAGAGCTCGGTCACGAGGCAAGGTTACCGATACATTTTTTGGTGTTACGACAAGCTTTAAATGATGATGGCCTAGGTGCGCGAACTTCAAGGATGGCTTAACTGAAACGGCCGGTGTTCGCCTCTCAGACAGTCCGTGACATCAACTGGAAGGGAATAGGCAGCAGCACAACGTGTTGCTCAAGAGTAAAGTTAGTGTGTAAAGAGAATGGGGAGGTGGTGTGACTCGTCACGTCGCCTGCGCGCGATCGAGCGCTGGGTCGTCGCAACACAAAATTTTGCAATGGCTGCCGAAATTATGAGCTCTGAGAATAGCTAGTACCATACGCGAAAAAAATGTTAACTGACACACTGAGCCTTAACGGCAAGTTTAATATAAAATCGTAGGAAATCATTAAAGAATATTCACAGTGTACAGCGCTTTTAAAATCAAGCCGTGAACGTTGAAAGTGAGAGAATGAAAATCTTATAATTTTTATCACAAGGGTTTTTATTAACTTGTTTACATAAAAAAGGAGATTTAAGATGAATAGTTCTACAAAACTTATAACAACTTGTCATCGGATTCTGTGCGACACATAATTTTTATGACAGAAAGCACGGATGTGTAGTAAATTAAATTTTATTTACATAGTCTACAATTCTTTGCTCGACACATTTATTTCTAAAATCGTTTAAAATTCATTAAAAGTATATACTAAATTATGTATGAATAACTGACTTGTAAATTATTAAAATATTAACTTAACATGAAGTTTTTCAGCGGCCTGGAGACAAAATGCACTCCATCGACCTACACAGAAGGCTGTTCAGCGAAGCTCTTCTGCTGCACAGGTGCCCGAGAAGAAAATTTCTTTTTATCGTATTCCCCAGCAGACATCGCTCAGGGCGAGCTGATAGAATGCGGAGAAGCTGCAAGAGTTCCGAGGGAAACGAGTCACCTGGCCTGCCGTTCGGCGCCATTTGTCACGTCGCTGATGTACGGCCCGCTGTCTCCTGCGGGATCTCAACCTTCGACTACTGAAACTCGATGTACCCCTTCTCCTCATACATCCTTCTCTTCTTCTCCAGCGACGCCTCCTGGACTGGAATTCGATGGTCCCTCTGGGCGAGTGCCTCTGAGGGACTGTCCTGGACTCTTCCGTGTCCCCTTTTCCCCTCCTCTACCCTACCCCCTACCACGAAGGCCACTAAAACATTCTGAAATTGAAGCGTCCCAACAAAAAGTGTCAAGACTCATCATCTGACCATTTGCGTCTTTCTATGTCCGGTTTAACGGGAAGGAAGAGAAAATTTAGCGTCCTGTAACGCGCAGAAACTTTTCTCGTGCAGAAATAGTTAAATTTCAAGTTGGGAAACCGATATGAATATACGAGGGTATGCCAACAAAAGTATAAAATTTGTCCATGATATGTTTACGCACGGAAAATAATCGCATTGAAATCTTCGAAATAATTCACATCAGTTCAAAAAACTCAAAACCTTTTTTTTTTACATTAATTCAAAAAGCTCAAAACATTTTTTAACGGAATGCTTTGAATAAATTCAAGCCTGAAACTTTCTTAAGAAGCACATGTGTATGTAGGTGTTTTGCCAAATAACATCCAGTTATTTCGGGGAAATATATATTATGCGCGATTTTGGCATACTTTCATAACAAATATGGGTGCAAAAATCAGAAAAACTAACATGTTTATCGCTTTAAAAGTTATGTACAAATTATGATATATTTGTGAGAATCCAAAATCTTCGATATGACAATTCTGTTTCTTTCAGAAATATATTTTCAATATCACTTAAAAACTACCAGGCATGGCCTTAACAAAGGCTATGGCTGACTCCTCTCCCAGCTCCTGTCATTCTACCAAGTTGTGTGTCATCGTCTATAATGACCTCGCTGTCGACGAGACGTAAAATACACTAACCTTACATGTCTTTCAGTCAAACCCAGTCACACCATCAACGTGTGAGTAATCAACACAGTGCGAACGACCGTATTTAATCAAAAGAAGATTCAGGGACTCACAACGGCTGCAGTGAATGAAGACCCTCACAGTCAATTTAGCCAGAGTATCACTCGGCGTTTTCGCCCGTATCTTCCTTTCGCTGATCCCTCGCCCTCCGTAACGGCAGCTCAAGTTCCCGGCTCCCCAACTATTAAAGCCTCTTTAACGGGACGCAGCAATCTAGCCGGCCGTCACTTGGTGCCCTGCCGCCCCTACCTATCCACCCTCAACCACCCCAAGTACCTCTCACGAGTTCGGCAGAGAGTTCCTACCAGCGCTCCGGCTATCTACGTCCCACACCAAGTATGCACTTTCACAGTTACGCCGTCGCCAACATGTGGCCCCAACTTCCCCTGCACTGCAGTTATAGGCTGCTGACTGTCAAGTAAGCTCTTTTGAAATCAGTCTTAAATACCCTTCACCAAACAATTCAATACTTACAGTTTGTTGCCTAACAATTTGGACTTTTGCAAAGTAACACCGAAACTACCGGATGCATTCTTTGGACATACTCCATTGCGATGCAGATGCCTGTGAAAGAAAACTAAAATATAATAGGAAAACAAAAGTAGAGCATGTTTTAGTCAACAGAATACACGCAAAATATTATATTCTATAAATGAAATCGGGTGTAGTAAAACAACAATAGAGACTAAGTTAAATAAAAAAGGAAAACAAACGGTCACAACCAAGGCAGACAACACACACGTGCGGACTGCTATAACAAAAGGACAAACAGATAAAATAATATGAACCACTAAAATACTACACAACGATGAGACGAGGCAAAACACACAAGTTTTCTAGAGACGAACAGAAAAACGAAGTTTCGGGAACTGGAATCTTTTCTCGTCTTTAAGCAAAGAGACATGGGGTCCGAGAGCACGAGTATGCGACTTACGAGAGCCCTGGGAAACAGAAGATATGTCCAAAAAAAACTACATCCAGTCCTGCACTCCCATTGCACATCTCTTTGATGGTCACGCCGAAATTAATCTGGACGTATTATCTTTTTGAAACACAACTTTACTGTACTAGCATTCAAAAAGACTTGGGTTTGATATTCTGACCAGCCACATTAAATTTAATTTTTAATGGTTTTAGAAGTCAGTCCCGTGGCGAAAAACGGAATTTTACTTAACAAAACGCCACATACGTATATTCCCCAGTTCGTTCGCGGACGACTAAATATTAAACACAACTACTCACTTATTTATCACAATCAAAACGTTATGACTTAATAAATGGTTGGTGTGTTTCCCAGAAATGTTTTTTAAACTTAAAGTTGCAGAATACATAATGCAAAATTCGACACGGCCCGTTGCAACGAATTGTTTTAATATTTCCATTTGTTAAATGCCTTCTTTGTTTATAAGTGACGTAATATTCCCCCCTCCAGGTGGTTTACAGAGTTGTAGTTTGCGGTGATCAATTATAACGTCATGAACCCGGCATAAACAAAGTACAAAAAAGTCAGTTATCTACTGACTAGGCCTACTAAATGAACTACGAGTTTGAAAATAAATTCTGGAAAAATCATTTCTCAGATTGTTCCAAAGTTTTGAAACAGCTTCCCTTTTTATATAATTTCTAAGAATGAACAAAACGCAACCAAAAATCATCTTGTTGAGTATAACTATGTGTGTAATGAGTTTTATAAAATTAGGAAAAGTGGCTCATTATATATCTCGCAAAGTAAGTTTACCGCAAATGTATTTATTTTGCGGTAAAGAAAACTCACCTTACAGCAAAGCAAATGTGGAAATCTTATGTGAGTTAAAGAGACATTTTGGTCAGCGCTCAACATCGAGGTCTTAGCGCTGGTGAGTATGGATCAGTGCCGGAATGAAAGGGCGGGGGAAACAGGAGATCACCGAGAAAACCCGCCGACTAGCACCGGACGCACTATTCCCACATTCCGGGGACTGACACCGCCGGGAATCGAGCCTGGATTGCTTTGGTGGGAGGCGAATGGTCTGACCATTCGACCACCGCGGGTCCTGAAAACTTATGTTTTGTGACACATTTTGTCTTAAAAAAAGTTTAGTCTTGAAATAGTATAAGTACCATTGCAGGAAAATATAATACATTTACCAACATAAAACTTGTGTTAAAACACCACAACTTTCTCCGTCCCAAAGATTTCTTCAAGTATATTATCGTAAAAATTAACACAATTTTTGTTATCATAGCTGTAACTTTAAAACAAAAATATATTTCCAACGAAGCAACTATGCAGTGGCTCGTATATCAACATGTTGCGGCAACAAACATGTTTTTACTATGCGTGTTCAAAAAGCTGGTCAAATAACGATAATTTTATAACAGGAACATGGGGTGAACAAAATACTTAAGTTATGCTACTTTACTAAGAACAATATTTGTACAGAGTTATAAGCAATTCTAATAATAGTTATTCCGATATCTCGTGTGATCATAAATGTCCAAGTTGTCACCATGTTAATAATATGAACACTGCATAAACTTAATTCATAAACGTAAAGTAAACTTCTAAATTTTCTTTGTGCGTGTACGTGTATATTATGCGTACTTCAATACGCTTCAACCATTTCACCTAATGTACTTTAACTATGTGAAACAGCCGCATAAAACGTATGCGTTAGTTTTCCAAGTTTTAGCAAGATTATTAGTTTCCTTCTAAACTACTAAATCTCTATAAACTAATATTACACAAATCATATAATATGCAATACTGAAACTTAGTGTGCTGACAGTGTCAAATAAAATATAAAACCACTGATTAATTACCACTTTCATTTTTTATATGTCCGAAAATTAATGCACAATTTTGATTTAAACGTGAGAAAATAGTGGCAAATTCGTTCCTAAGTAATTAATTTTGTCACTAGTTTCCAATTTGTGTAAACTTGAGGATTTCAAAGAATCATAGTCAATGTTAATCTGCCATGTACAAAGGTTTACCTAAATAATCAACAATTCTTACCAATTCAAACTTGTTTTCAATATCATAAACTAATAAGCACACAGTATATCGTTGTCAGTTAACATAGAAAAAAAGTATTTATAAAAGCAACCGTACATAAATTTGTACATGGCCATCACGTATGTAGGCGATAAATGAAGTAAATATCATATTACTAAGCATAGTTTGCTTGGATAACACAACGAGTAACTAAAATAAAGTCACATTTATTTTGTAAAAAAAGAAGAAAGAAGAGCAGCAATTCTCAGAAAATAAAAATTTATCAAAAATATGACAGCTGATTCTTTCTTTCTAAGAACGCAAAATTATTTACGGTTGTCTATTCAAAACATTCTCTGTCTTCTTTCAACTTCGTTATTTATACGAGAATATCCTAAACGCTCATTATATTATGCAAAACTTTAGAATATGACCTAAGTAATGTTTTATGTAGTTCTGTAAAAAATTAATAACTGAACATAACTGATTACGATTATATTTATTAAGATGTTAAAATGTTTTAAATTTGGCTATTATTTTATAAGAATAATTTCATCTTATAACAGTAAAATTAATGTATTTAATACGTAAGGTTTTAGGGACGTTTTGTACTTTTGTAGTTTTCGACATGACATTAGAAATATAACCGTTAATTTTAGATAATGGAGCATATTGCGTCAAGAAAAGGAAGTGACGACCTACTAGAATTTTTACGTTATTTATAAGTTACTAACCTAAATCAACCTATTTTCTTCAATATTATAAAGAAACCAAGATATTTCTTAAGTTATTGTAATTGTTTGTGCATAATAACCTCAAACATTTTACTCAAAGTTGACTTTGACAGGCAAGTGATATCTGAAAATTAATAGTAGAGACACAATAATGCTGAAACATTTCCATCAATATAAAATTTTCTTAATTAACAAAAATACGGACGACTTAATACATTTTGTGGGTACAATTTGTTCGTTGTAAAACAGTGTATAACCACATTTATTTTGATACTGTATTATCGTAAGCTGTTTAATGATTTGGAAGCTTTCCACACGACAACTTGGATACGACAAATAAGAGTTTAATCTAATGTTATAATTATTAATACATTACTTTATCAGTACCATTTCATTTGATACTTCTCATTCACCATTGAAACTGGTTAGTATCAGATTTTATATATTTTATAGTAGGTAACATAGCGAAGCTTTTTTTGAACTTATCGTGAAAGAGAGCTGGTTATATGTAATATAACCATATATGACTTCATTAACTGCTCGGATTTTTAACCCACTTAGTGTTATTTTAGAACGTACCCGTAGAAGCGTTTCGAAGGAGTCCTTAATTAGACTGCAGTTGCCCTAATTATTAAAAAAAAAAAAAAAAAGGTTTGTTCCAATTCTTTTTAATCACATTCCATTGACTGTTACATTTGTACTGCTTCCCGTATTATATGTAGTTCTTAAGTTTCCATAAACGTTTGTCGATTTAAATTTACCAGAATCTTCCTTGTAATTCATTTCATACCATTACAGAAAAAACTTTTCGTTTAGTAATAATATCATACGTGACAGTCAACTGAACCATATTGCTATTACAAACCAAGCTTTTTAAGCTCCAGTTTAAAAATAATATTGAGTTTACTGGTAAATTAGAATATAACCTTAGCGAAACGACGTTGTGGTATTTTTAAATAGTGTTTAAAAATTTTACTTGAAATATTATTTGCTTTCAACGAATTTATTAGCTTTTCTGTTATTTAAGAAGCTAATAATGAAGAAAACCTTACGTTTACAATGCAATACAATTTTGTATGAAAATGTTGCATTATACCCTCATTTAATTTAACCTTTAATTTAAATAGATGTTAAAATTTATACAAACTGCAAAGTTTAGCGTAGAAACAGAAGTGAGAATTTTACGCCTTGCTATCATTTTCCTACATATGCAAGCTATTTTGAAGCCAACAGAGTTTAGAAAAAAATAAGTTTTAGTGTCAGTGTTAAGTACCGTCGTACACTTATTCATATTATAGTAGCGAAGCTATCAGAAACAAACTTAATTTTGTTAAATATATGAAGGCAAAATTGCCTCACGAAAATATTTCTTCTTGACAAAGTTCACGATAATAACTATGCATTTCTCCAACTACGTGAGACTAGGGAATAAAAAAGTTATTTCAGCAACCAAAACTTATTTATGTATTTTAAGTAAGGATTAACACTTTATACGAAACTGATTGCCCTGTTTTTAAATATTTTTATTTCACTGTACTCGATTAACCAGAATACACATTTTAGTTAAAGCTAATTTAGCTTTCTTAATGGATGACGTCCTTCCCTATAAATTGAAATGTTAGTCGATGTCACACGCACAACAAAAACTCACATGAAACTTGGAGAGGCGCAGATAAACATGCAAATTTCCCCCATACATGTAATTTGTTGTATTGTTTTAATTACGTTAATATAGTTAAATTATTTAGTTTATGTCGTAAATTCCAGTGCATTAGAAGATGCCACTATACATGAAAGTGAAATCTTACCAGAATTAAAGAAGCTGTATGATCGTAGTAAATATTTGATGAATGTTTGAATAGATTTTGTTTGTGCTGAACAAACAAACAATTTGCTTCAAAGTTCAGAATAGATCTTATTTTTTTTTGCGTTGAAACAATTTCACTTCATAGTATTAAAAATAGTAAGAGTCTTGGTTACCCAGATGTGATGTATTCTTCGTTAAATTGTAATTATTTAAGTAAGTGTATTACTGGATATCGAAATATAAGTAAACGACAGCAATAACTAACGAAATTGTTCTATGCCTGCATCCAGCTTTATTAAAATGGGTATTATTAAAATGGATTAAAATGATGTTATTTTAAGATTTGTTAAAAAATATTAATTTTTTTACGTAAGACCATTTTCATATTTGAAATCGACGTATTTGGTGACAAGTTGAATAGTCGTTCAAGTAAATGTTGCTGGTCTTAGGTAAACACATATTTGTTGCATGAAAATGTTAAACAAACATAACACGAGTTAGTGTTCACACCCTGCCAATACAAACAAAGGTAAACTTCGAGTAACCACTGGCAACGGAAGTTTTATGTAACATATGTTTAAGTAGCAATATTTTTTTAAGAGCTGAAATCCTGGAAATTAACCACTAATAAACATGGGCAATTATGCAGAATACTAGTGGTGTTATTATTACACATATTTCTTACAATCTGTATGTCATACTTAGAAAATTTGTTGGTGAACGGCATATCTGGTTGTCGTCTGGCTAATAGCAATGTTGTTCTAAAGTAAATCCAAGAGTTACCTCAATTATAATAAAATTTATTTCTAACTGTAACCCAAACCTTGTTGCAAGTATTGGGACAAAGTTGAGCCAAACAATTGAGATAATTGGGAAAAATTGCAAATTAAACATTAAAGAAATTACATCTATAATCAACGAAAGCGCTTTAAAATATAATGAAAATCATAAAAATTTTCAGCTATTTATCTTATTGTATTCATTGCACTAAACCGTAAAATTTATTGAATATATCATTTACTTATTTGCTCCGTAATCAAAATGTTTGTTATACAGTTACATTTTCTTAGTTGACGAAATATTAAACAATTTCCGAATTACAAAATTTAAAATGAGAGTTTAATATATTGTGATATTGCAAAATCCTTTTCTTAATATTCTGTGAACAAAAAGTAGCTTAAAGCATTTTGCGTTCACTTCAAAATATAAAAATCATTGAAAAGACTTTTTTTCTAATGTCTGTAAGAAAAACATGAAAGTTAAAAAAGAAAAATGTAAATTTTATATTTTTCCTAAGACAGATTTAAAGTAATAGGCACACACAGGTTTACTAATTTGTGGACATAAAACGTAAATATTTATACATTTTACAAATGCAAATAATTAGATTTCTTGAAACTGTAATATTTTTAAATAATAAGCTTCCAAAACAGCATTACTTAGCTGTTGTTCAATCTTCCACCAACAAACGCACAACTCTCCTGTCAGCTGTGTTTCTGATCGGTTTTGTGATTTGTGTAATCTGAGCTCGCCCGTCTATCATTGATTGACACGAGCGGCCTCGCGAGTAAAACAAGCTCAACCACGATGATCTGCCATAAATATCCCGGTAAGAGTTATCTGTTTTCTCATCGACTCGAAACTACACTCGATATCTTCACCCGGATTTTTACTCTTTTATAAATATGGCGGAATGTCGATGGATATTTATTGCTCATCATTTTTTCTTCGCCTCAATAAATCTGTACGGCACAGGCTGACCGAAGAAACATTTTGTGTTCCCCAAAGCGAAACATGTTTTTATGCCGTGGAAAGCAGTTTTTACAATTATGCGACACAGCGACAGCGACAATGCGGCAAAAACGACTTGCTGCTGTCGCACACACATCCGATTTTACAATTGTGCGAAAATATCGGTGACGTCAATGCGTTCATTTGCTTTTAGTGTCATCTTTCGTTAGAAAGGGAACTAAAATACTTGCGACTCTAGCGCCTCTTTTGTTTTCTCGCAGTTGTTGTTGTTTTTTTTTTTTTTTTTAATATTCGCGCTAAGTAGTTTGGCGGTTTTTTTATTTCAGTGTGTCTGTAATTTATTGTAGTAAATTGAAACATATTATAATTATTCATGAATGTGAATGAGGAAAATAGAAGAATATGGCGGAGGAGAGCAATCATATTGCTTTTAATATTATTGAATAGGAGAAGAGTAAACAGAAGATGGGGAGTTAGGCCCATAAATAGAAATAGAGCAGCACAGGGTGATTTTCTCAACCTTATCAATGAAATGCGTTTGAGTGATCACGATGCGTATTTCACATACTTTCGAATGTCACCGAATCAGTACAACGTAGGTTACCTTGCATATGTAATGCATCCCCAACTTCCAGCCAATCTAATTGATTAGAGTATAAATGATGCCGCGGGTTGTAAAGAAATTCTCTCTTCCGCACTTCTTCTATTAACCTTTCTTCTACACAACTTGCCATTTCGTCAATCGCAAAAACAATAACAAAACAACGCTGCCTGTTTTGTTTCCGAAACTTTTATTCTTATTCTTACTGTTGACAAATTTTTCTGTTTACAAACATCGATGTTTTATTCTTCTTCTTCCTTGCCGCACGCCATTTTCGCAGCTGCGATAGGACGAGTTCTATCGCAGCCCGTCGCATCGTCGTCGTCTGCTTGCTCTCATCTGATTGGTTAGTTGCGTTTGTCGCACT
>PNEQ01086977.1:43191-118739 GCA_003012365.1 Medauroidea extradentata | reverse complement strand
CACGTCTGCAGTTCTGCTTCATAGATATTGGCAGCGTGCCTTTGAACTGTGACGTTTCTCATTTGACTGTACCAATCACAATAAGGTTACTGTAACACCACACGTCTGTGATTTGCGTGTAAAACCCCACGACACACGAATGTCAAAACATCCAATCTCTGACCGTGAAGCAAGTCTGCAGACGTGTACACAAGTCACTTACACAAAGTGAGGCAAATTTCTTTTCGCGAAAAGTTCATGTCTCTACTTATTATAGAAACCACATTTCACTTTAATAGTAATGCATATACCTCACGAACGTAAATCCACCAGTACACAAAAAATATAATACATAGTCAATCATACGTAATAGAAGCAACTACATTAGCAGTTTTAATTTTTTAATAAACCTAATTTCCCCCAGTTGCCCTAGGTTATTTCTGCATGGTGAAAATTAATTTTCACCGCACAATTACCTAAATAACTTGGAGGGAGGGGAGGGGGACCCATGCAGGAAACCACCAAAGCGTATAGTCTAATCTCCCTATAAATATGTTCGTAAGTGATTTTGAGACGTTATTTCCTATTTGCTCACAGGTGGTAACATTAACCTCTAGGTAGGCCTACATGCCCATCACAATACAGCGGGCATGAATGCGAAGTGACGGAATTTCCACTGCGATTTTTTATTTTAATTTTATAATCATTAGACATTGTGGATCTTTGCATCTCTTCAAAGAACAAATGTTTGTCCTACTGTACCACGTTAAATGTATAGCAATGTCTTACACATTTCGGTATGAATAATGTAACAAACACGCTAATGCATTGAACCTTGCGGCAAACGAGCGAATGCTTGTGCAAACACAGTTGATTCGCCCAGCATACATTGTCTCCATAAGTCACTGGCCAAGTTGGTATCTACGATTACACAGAACAAAACAGTAAGGCTACATAAACAATTACTAGCTCAAAATAACTTTTAACGTGTCTCTGTTTCCTGCATAGCTTTCATTTTTAATAGTTTGCATAGCAGTTATGTAACGGAGTAATTTACTAAAAAAAATACGATTTTAAGGAAACTTCCCCCTTAAATAGGTTCCACACCCACACTGCACCCGGCATGTTACAGCGAGTTGTACAATATTCCCAATTTAACGGACTAAATTCTAACACATTTGTTTGCTATCGTTGTTTGCCAAACAACTCTCTCCGCCATGTTGCTAAACTGTATCGTCATATTTGTTTGTTTGCGCGACTCGAGATCGTCTCACATGAGGTAGTTACGAATCTGCCGTCTAGATGGCGCCTGGAGTTACGGTTTTTCTCAGAGACCAGAAAACGTGCGTCCACGATGCTTATCTACTAAAAGAAAACACACTTCAGACTACTCGTGAATGTGACTTTCAAGTCACCACGCACATTGGAAGCAATATTTTAAAGCCCTCAAACTTGGCTAAAATCGGCTTTTTCATGCGGTTGTTTCTCAAGATATATGTAACGGAATAGTTCGAAATTGAGGTCTACAAGTACATTGGACTTTGCTGCAGTGACGCGTACACTAAAATGATAGGGTCACTGCAAGCCCCACAGTAAAAACTTTACGGCGAGAACACAGCGTACTTGTTACTAACTCTACAGGCGTAGAGGCAATATCACAACACATGCGTCGGCCGACGTCGCTCGAAACGCGTCATCGATTTTTGCCTCGCACACACAAACACGCCCTACACCAGGCAGCCATCTTAAGGGCGCTGCCTTTATGGGGACCCTGGTGCGAGCTAGGGTATAGAATTATTTACACGTTAAATTATATTTGGTCCGGCATACATTATTAATGATATCGCTTCGGAACGAAAAAAAATCTGCGTTTAAAACATGAGAATATTGCTACATGAATGAAAATGCAAGAAAAAATAATGACAATAGGTTTTAGGGGTGGAAATTTTAATTTGTACATAATTTTCAGGGTATTAAAAAAATCCATAAAATATCCCACAGCGACATGGCCTCCGCCGAGATGATAAAAAAAAATCAGTAATAACATACGCTTATGTTTTACAGCTACTGATGGACATCTTATATAATATAACATACACGTGCATATATATGTATGTGTTTTTAAGTATGTACGTATATATGCACATATGCATGTATACATGTATCCGTATATCCTTGCTTGCACCAGCAGGCAGCCCCTTTATGAACTCTGAAGTTTACTGTACTTGTTTCACAGGCTTTTCCCCCCCCCCCCCCCTTCCAATATTTAGTTTTAGAAGAACTCACTTTGACCGGAAAACAGAATGCAAAATCGCAAAATACTTCGTTGCGCGGCGTTACATTTCTTCTGGAAGAGCATTTTTATTTTGTGGTTTCACGAGGCGTCCTAAACACGTTTCAGTTTGACACATTCGGCGCCCATGTTTCATCGAGTTCAAGACTGTACACGTTTCCGTAGTTACGATTCCAAAACATAATGAAATCAACGAAATTTCAAATCTCAACCAACGTGGAAATTAAAGTTCAACGCAGTTAACTATCGCACCAACATAAAACACCCCTGATATTTTACTGTTTATATATAAAGACCCGGAAATTTCGCGGGTTCAACGACCAGAAGGCTAGACTCCACAGTCCTGTATACACACTGTCCTCAGCTGCTCGTTCATTGGCTGCTGCTCCAGTGAGTGACCAGTTGTACATCTTGCAAAGTAGCGCGGGGATCTACGAGTGTTTTAATTCTTCTCTTCTATTGGTCTATAGTCCTCAAGACACAGTTTCAGTTATACTGAACTAGTCGCGATAGTAAATTAATACGTTCAGAATTTGGGAATCTAACTTTTTTCTCAAATTTCCCGGATTTCTCATTAATTGGTACCTTAAAAATTCGCGTATTCTTTTCAGCACAAGCTCGAATTCAAACAATCGTAAGTTCGTATAGTTTAATAGAGGGCTCGGAACCAATACTAACGAAACAGCTAAATACATATCCTCAGCAAGTTGTCAGTGAGCTCATATGTTGTCTGCTCCAGTATACATACATTATTTGCGGCTAGTCTAGAGTCCAGCGAACCTTCGAATTTTGCCGGTCGCTACTAAATATATTGCAGCTGGATACAATTTTTTGCAGTCGTGCAACAAATACAAAGACTCTAGTAACAAGACAAATTACTTACCTAAACGAGTTCAAATGCTGCACGAAGTGGCAGCCCTATTTATTGCTTATAGAGATGATGGTATATCGCTAAAATTTTTGTGCCAACATACCCTTGAAAACACTGCAGTTTCTTGCAACATATATGATTCGGTGATATACTTCTGACACAACGTAGCAGTCTGAAGACCAATAACTAGAGACATGCAAAATTCGCGTTATTTTCTGACAGCTGACTAGACTCCAAGTGACTATAGGCTCGTTCGACGTCTCCCGCTGGCCGATATTGTCGTGACTTGCCGCGGAGAATGCTTACACGGTAGAGAGTCCAATCTCTGTAAAGCTGTAACACACGTCAATTACAACACATAAAAGTTCGTGGCCAATGGAATCGCAGATTATGCTCTGTTATGTATAGGAAAGTGAAGTTTAGTCTGCTACCAAATGATAACGCGAATTTTGCATGTCTCTACCAATAACAGGCTTCAAATATTACAATATTGGGATTATTATTTGCTCAGTCAAATAGGGTGACAGCTCCCCGTACAAGCGAAAGCCAGTAATCTTCTGGTAAGCTGAACGTATGTCGAAATCCAGAAAACAGTCAAGTTTTCCCGCGATAAACCATCATCTCTAATATTGGTTTACCTCGAAGTAATCACTAAGTTCGCAGCACAAAAGAGTCTGATTTGGCTGTAACATTTACTTCAACTGAACATGTTCGAAGTGAACAAGTTGTAGCTCTCGAGCAACCTGGGCCTATGTCGTTTTCCGCTGCTGTTACTTTCCTTGAGGGTCTGATAGTTTCAGCTCTCGGCTGTTTGAGTAATATAACCGAGCAAACTCGATCGTATTTCCCACAAGAGTAAACTGCGGGACATCAGATAAGGCCAGCAAAGTTGTTTCAGCCTGCCTTGTTTACCCTGAAACTTTCTCGTAAGCGGCTCACGACTTCATTCTTGCTCTCACAGCCGTTTCCACAAGATGGCCACGTGAAGAATTCTTCCAAATGTGTTGTTGTCAGCGGTTGTTACAAGCACGGGAGTGCATTTAATATCTCTTTTAAATGGTCGTGAATGTAATAACAAAGAGCGCGGAAAATTGGGAGCTCGTTTTTTAGGAAATTACAGTCCCGGGAAATTGCTTCTGGAGAAACGGAACTTTTTTTAAAAGCTCAAGTCTTTTGAGAGCACGAGCAAACCTCCAAACCTAAAAGCATGTAGGGGTTAATTTGACTCCTCTTGAGGTTTAAATTGTCATGTAATTAGCATTGTACTTTTTCTAACAAAAAATATCAGGATCGGCAATGAGCAGAAGAAATTATTACACCGTGCTTCCCTTTAAGTTACATGTTTTAATTTGCACTGTAAGTTTATAACCTTAAATTTACTGAAACAACGAAAATTTAATACATTATTTTTTGGTTCAAAAACTAACGTTACGAACACTTCAGCCACGTTTCAAGAGAGAAATTTGAAATTTTGACACATTGATTATACTTTTGTTATATTTCTATTTAAATCCATGATTTGTTCCTTTAAAAATAAAACCAAGAGCCAGAAGTGCTTTTAAAAAGTTAAAAGTTGAACAGCCGTAGCTGTTTCTCTGGTGGTATATGTGATATTTAATACAGAAATATTATGCATGTACGGAGAACGGTACAAGAATGTCGTGTAATTTAAAGTAGAGAGTGATGTTATATGTAACGACTAAAAAATACCTAGCAAGTTAATTTCCCGGAGATAAATACGTTCGCTTTCCCACTCTCAATTTATATTGTAACACCGACAAACTCTGGAAGTATATTATTACCTTGAAAGTTATTACTAAAGGAGCTAAAATGCCATAAATCCAGCATTTCCACTGCAATTTATAAGAAAAAAAATAACAATTCACGATTAAGATATAAATGCGTAACCTTACATCTCTAAAACGGTGATAGGTAATATGATTTCCTTAACTTTGAATGCAATATAAATGTAAACTGTAAGCGATTTGTGAGTATAAGAATCAACATACACATTTAAATGATCATAAATATGTTCTTGTCTGAAAACTGTTAGGTGAACCGTTGTCGTGAATTCTCCATTTCGGTTATTTTCATAAGAATAGAAGTTATGGCCCAGAATTTTCGCGTATTACAAGAGTCCAGTAACAAAAATCAATGTTAATGTTGTCAATTTACGAAATATAGCTTCCGATGTCCCGGAAATGATGTGTTTTAAAATAAGATTTTTAAATTGGTCATTTATTCCTTGATATTAAGTTTAGGCACAAAGTGTTCTGTATATTTTCTGCTTTTTTTTCCGTACAAGGAATCACCTGCCGAATTTTTTCGGTGTTGTTTGTATACATCTCGTGTATAAGTGATCATCCCGAATACAACAATAAAATAATTCTTCCACTTCCTTCTCGTATTTATGGTTAATTGTATGATTAATTTTATTTTCGCATTCTAGAAATGTCAGCAACATATAGGCTAGACGATGAGCGAGTTGCCCTTATAAAGCATTCAATTGTTTTATGTAAACGTTATATAACTTGTACACTGTGTGTAAAATTAGAACATTTCATGCCATTGGTGTAAATATTTATTTTGCGCAGTGATGTTAAATTTGCCAATAACTTTGACGTTCGTGTCACAATGTTACCTCTACAGTCACTTGGAGTGTGTTACGTTATACGCGTTATGTGCACGTGAATAATATATATGTAAATTTGTTAATATTAATTTTCCTCGAGGCAGATTTTTTCGAAGCATTCTGAGAAAGAAGGGATTTTTTACTGTCAGTTTTGTACCTCAGGTTCCGCAAGGAGAGACTATGAGGAAAATGTGGAATATCGCTAGGAAAATTTAATTGTTGAAATATTAACGGTCGCTGGGCTAGGGAAACATAAAACAGAACGTCCACAGCACAAACATTGTAGAAAGTTATTTATTTAAACAAAAATATTTGATCACGTCGCTTTATTTATGCCTGATATTTTTTTTCCAATTCTACCCTATGTTTCCCGTGAAGGTTCGCTTACGCGTACATCAATGGCACTATATATATATATATATATATATATATATATATATATATATATATATATATATATATATATATATATGATAAATATATAGATAAATAGATAGCTAAGACTTAACTTTAAAAAATAGTTTACGATACTTTATTCTTAAACATTACCTATCCCATATTCTAGCATTTCTGATATTTACATCTAAGCTTAGTTTTAAAACTTTTGTTTCTCTAAATTCTGAGTCATGGTACTCCTCGCTATGAGTTAGTGCTTCACATGAACCATTCGCCACGGATTTTTAGTTCCATCAACTAATGCTGAAAGAGAAACACATGCACAAATCCAAAACACGTATCGAAGTGTAAGATCGCATAATTTACTGAATTGGTTCGCGTCTCATGACACTTCCTAAAGATTCCTGAGCCTTTAATAAAGAAGAAACTAAATGCATGGAAAATCATGTAATATGATTGCGTCGGCAAATAACCAGTGAGATATTTTTGTCTGCTTGAGTACACATTTATTCTGTAGGTTAGACTGCGGATTAATGAACCCGCAAATTTGTTCAGTATCTGTATATTATTTACACCATATAGTTCTGCAGAATTCAACGTTGCTATACCCGCCGTATGGTAATTGATACATTTAGAAACGAACTGTAGAAAAAAAATTACTAGGAATACTTCCGTCAATACCATACAACTATTGAAGCAAATGAAAAAGCAATACGGTAAAATAAATAAATTTATTTATTTTTATTGTTACACGACCACAAGTATGGAAATTGTTCGTAAAAGTAATTTTAAAAGTGAGTTAAACACGCTTGTTATACGATAGTTGGAGGATGGTTGGGTTGGCATTGGTGTCGTAGAAATAATTCTTCTGTTTGTTATGAATAGCGGCTGAAATATTGGAAATAGTTAAATGGAATATGTACATAATGTGTTCATTTTTTTAGGAAATGAAATTAAATGTATATTTACATTTAGCATATATTACAATATTTCAGAGGGGACGTAGTTAGTGACGGTGGATGAACAATGTACGTAGGCTTGCAGTACAGCCGTCAGCCTGGCAATGTTATTGTTGACGCTAGGCGGAAGGATTCATAGTTGCTGTGAAAACATATCCAAGCTGGATGCAGGTCTTTCAGAAAGTATCACGTTACCGTATGGCGGGTATAATAAGTTGCCACACAGTAAGTTCAACCTTCAAGAAACACAACTTTTACAAAAATGGCACTTAAGTGAAACTATTGCATTTAATACCGAACAATTATTTAACACAATAAATATACGTTTTAAATAACTGTGAGGTACTAACGGTACAGTTTTCTGTGCCATTTGTCAAATCGTGCACCTATGCTTCGCTACAGTTTGGGCTTCCATCGTGTCACAAACAGGTTACTTTAAGAAGATAAATAAATGTATTCGGGACGTGAAAATATAACAAGTTTTTCTGGCAATTCCTTTTTCTCAATTTTGTAAACCTTTACAGAAATCCAATATTTAGACCTACTATCTGAATTCATGTGACAAATATATTTATCCTATTGTTTGATTTACACGCTGTTAACTGTATTATTAAACAATAAATTTGAAGGGATAGATATAATATTTTTCGAGGCGGAGAATGATTCACTGATTTTTTTTTCATGATATTTTGGATTACGTATAAGAAAAATAGTTTAAATCGTACAAAGATTAATTTGTTTTTGTAACAGCGAACATAAACAGACACAAAATAGATTAGGGTCATTATGGATCTATCGTTAGATGATTTTATCTTCGTTGTACAGATTTAAAAATTTAATAAAAATAAAATTTGAACATCCCATATAATATGAATGTTAAGGAGCTGCAACACTGTATGTTTGTCATAAATGCAGGCTAACACTGATGCTTTTATAGTAATTCAGTAGTTATCACTTTGTTTTCGCAACGATACACCCGCGTGGGAAATCTGCATTAATATGTGTGTTGTTTCATTGCCCCGAGTAAACTAGTGTGTAATTATTGGACTGTGAGTATCCACTCGTGTGGATTAATGTATTAAGTTCAGCAGCTCAGTAAATACCTCTTGTGGACTGCACATTCACACGCAATATATAATCAGGAGGAAATTTTTTTTAGCGTAATCTGATCAGTTTTCGATTTAGTTCCTTTATGGTATGGGGAGACAGAACGCACAACGGTAAATCACAGTTTAAATTTCTTATTTGAATTCCGCTTTGTCAAAACTTTCCGCGTAAAGTCTCTGCTCGCAATCAGCACTCATAATCAAAAACAGTTTTCTAATTTTGTATACATTCTAGATTTTAATTACTTACTAATTTGGTTTACTTTTAATAAAAATTATGAAAATAATATGTATATAATTCATTAAATATCCATATACTTGCAACAGCACTTGTATCCTTAGTTATGTGAATGGAGAATCTATCACAATCAGTCCGTTTTCATTCAAGAACAAAATTTGAATATAATATTACTTATCGTCATAAATAGCATTTTAATCAACAAATTAAAAACTTACTATAAGTACCCCAAATCTAAAGTCAGCTAGATAAAATTTAGCATTCGTAATAACTTTATAATATTTTGCTGCGTTTAACAAAATAAATTGTTCAAAAGACTTTGTCTGGTAAATATAGCAGCAATAAGTCAGTAGTTAATAGGGATCCCGCATTGTCGCTCATTTTCAATGCAAGTTTCGCCGAATTTAGAAAAACAAAACACAAAGTGGGCATGATTTTAAAAATTGCCATACCAATATTCTCGCAGCTTTTTACAGCTGCTTCAAACATAAGGAAAATGCACTGAGGCAGTATACCCGAACTCATTATCGTCTACATAAATACCTTAACTTACATACTTGAAACAAACTAAAATATTACGTGGAAACTGTAAAATACTAGGTTTTAAAATAAATAAATTAAAGCATAACTGTAATAAATAATAAAGTTTCATACGTCAAAATTTTAGTGGCATTGGTTAAAAGTATCTAGCTAAATATCTGTGTCAGTTACGTCAGCCCCGCATGAGTTAAGGTGCATCTAGGTGTACTAATATATATATATATATATATATATATATATATATATATATTTATATATATATATATATAATGTGTTCAGAAACAAACGCATAATAAACATACTGCTGCACGAATATTAAGACTACATAGGAGACGAAAACGTAAGTGGCAAAATATTGTACTATGACATTTTTCGTGCCACAATGTGGCAACATTGCATGGAGAAAGTGTTCTTTTGCGCTTCACGTCCGGGTATTACCTATTTTATGTGTGTTACGTCAAGTAAACCTAGAATCATATCTGGACTGATAAGCTCTTTTATCCTGCACCCATAATACGTATATCAGAACAGTAGTAGTAGGATAAGTAAGATATATGTGGAGAGCAATAGGGGACTAACTACAGTGCAATATTGCCACATTGTGCCCGTGAAATGTCATTGTGCAACATTTTGCCACAACCATTTTCGTCTCTAATTTAGCCCAGGATTCGCGTAATATGCTTATGCGTTTATTTTTGCACTCCCTGTAAATGTATATGTATGTGTGTATGTATATGTATGTGTGTATGTATGTGTGTACGTGTGTATGTATGCATGTATGTATATGTGTTTTAATGTATGTATGTGTGTGCGTGTATGTATGTGTCTATGTATGTGTGTATGTATGTACACACAAGATGAGTATGAATAACACCGACAAACGTTGGCAGTGGAATCCTTACGAAAAAATGAGACGAAAATGTAAGAACCACTTTTCCCGAAATTATTTAGTAAGGGAGCTTTGCGCCCCCAAATGTCGGATTTTGAAATTATGTAAATATAAAACATTTTAGAAACTAATTGCGACTAAGCGACAAATGGACGAATAGTGTTTTGTATAATGGAAGTCATTGACTCATCTCAGGAAATGTGGTTGGAAAGATCAACCCTCTTCATTGTGGAAATGGGGGGTTGCCACATTGCGCTTGAATTAAAGTTACTAACGAACACTTGTAAGAGATTTATTTTATGTATTTATTAATAAGCACGTTAAAATTAACATATAATATCTGTTGTCCGAACACTCCCAGATGAATCGTTTGCGAGAAATCCGCGGTAACATGATTCAGAGCAGAAGGCGCATGCCTGATAGGTAGGCAATCCACTACACACGGGGCGTGTAACTATGATGAATGACCGACACCCCATTACTATTATTTACCAATGGTCGGTGATTGGATGTTTTAGCTTTTATTGTCGTGGATTCTACTGGCGAATCACAGACTTTTGGTGTCATAATAACCGTCTTCAGATTGGTGCAGTTAAATGGGAAGAGCGTCTGAGCAAAGACTCACTGCCAATTTTAAATGAAGCACAGCTGCAGACGTGCACAGAAGGCATTGAAATCAAATGGGGTACAAATATTTTCGCCATAACACCGTGACTCTACGAATCTGTTCTTAAGTAACGAATACGTCATGCATTAACATCACACCATGCCTGTTCAATGCATTTGTGGACCTGCCACGTGTGTTATGTGATTCCATACCTGATTACAATGAGCATGATGTGTGTTGCTTCCATGTCAGGTACATAAATTGCAACCATTATGCACATACCTCGCAAAAGGCAACGTTTAGAGGAGTGACATATGACAAATTACTTATGCATGCATGCGTGCTGACCAATAATTCATAACCAATTAAGCTTCAGCATAAAGAAAGTTTATGTAACATCAAGGTTGCAACCCTTATTTGTTCTACTATTTTAACTTGTGATAGCAGTGACGGGAATCACAGAGGTTGTACATAATCTTCCAATTACACGTTGTCATACATGTCACCGTTCCATGCCAAATACTTTCTGCACACCACCTTACGAAACCTCGTATACCATACGTTGCAAGTACGATTTCTTTTCATTTTTAATAAGGAGTGTGCCGGTGGAGTTTGTTGGTGATTTTCAGACCAATACGGACGTTTTACATTTAATTAATGAAATAAAACGCGTACGTGATACGAGATAAGACATTTGAGAAACTAAACGCATAACTTCATTTTGTAACGCAGATAGCGTCCATTGTAATTTTAATGTGTAAAGTGTCGGGTGCATTGGTAAATACGAGCAATGCAGTGTCGGTCTTTCATAACAGTTACACGTACCGCGTGTAGCGGATTGCCTACCTGTCAGCCCGTGCGCTTTCTGTTTTGAATAATGTTACCGCGGATTTCTCGCAAACAGTTCACCTGAGAGTTTTCGGACAACACGACATATTCTGTTAATTTAATGTGCTTATTAAAATACATAAAATAAATATCTTACAAGTGTTCGTTTATAAGTTTCATGCAAACGCAGGGTGACAACCCCCATTTCCACAATGAATGGGGTTGACCTTTCCAACCATATTTCCAAACGTGAATGACCTCTATTATACAAAACACTGTTCGCCTATTTATTGCTTAGTCGCAATTAGCTTCTAAAACATGTTATCTTAATCATTTTAAAATTCGACATTTGGGGGAGCACAGATCCCTTAATAATCAATTTTGGGAAAATTGTTTCTTACGTTTTCGTATCATTTTTTCCTAAGAAATCCACTGCCAGCGTTTGTCGGTGTTATTCAGACTCTTCCTGTATATGCACATATTTAGGTGTTTCAAACCTGCATATGAATATTTTGTGGAAACATACTTATTGAGGAACAAATACATTACCAAAGTAGGCTATGGGTCCGAAGATGTACAATTTCTGCACTATAGTCCACTGTATATGATGGCTAGTAAACAGCATGAAAGCAGGATCGTGTTAGCGTAGACACCATTGCAGCTATTATTGGCAGCTTAACGCTAGAGAAGTCGTATTAAATAGGCCGGTAGGTAATTTTCAACGCAGCATTCATTCCACAGTAACAGAACATGGGAGGATTGTTCTCCCAAATTACTGAAACGCAATTTTTTCAACAACGTGTGTATACATTTTCTTGGCTTGTGGGTGTGAGCCGCGTCTGAAGATTGTCTTGCGACGTTTCGGCAGTCATTGCAAGAGTTAGTCTCCGACTCCGACTACCTGATGATGGCAGCTGCAACGACTGCCGAAAAGTCGCAAGACAATCTTCAGACGCGGCTCACACTCGCAAGCCAAGGAAATGCAGACAACGGCCGCGAAAGCCTGCGATCTATTTTAACATGTGTATAAATTATAGCTTGGGAAGGGTAAGTTAGGGCTTGTCTTCACACATCAGATTTCATTAACTTCTGAACCGGGCACCCGTAGGCCCTTACAAGGAAGAGTGAAAACTTGACGGAATGTAAAGTGGCTGGGAAAACGGGAGTACCACGGCAAAACCCGGTGGCCAGCGACAACGTACACCAAGTTTCACACATATGAATAATCGGGATTGGCTCCACCGGGAATCCAACCTGGATTGCCATGTTGGGAGGCTAGTGACCTAACCACTACGCGTCTGCGGCCCACAATGCTCGCGTAATATACCACTGAATATGTTTAGAAATACAAGTTGTGAAGGGATATGGTTTCGTCTAGGCGTTCTGGCCTCTTTATGCTTCATCTCGTTGATATATAGAACACTGTTCGTCCCTATTCCTATTACTCCACCAGAGCGTTGCACGAAGTAAAACGTTTGGAACAATTACGTATTCGAATGTTTGTATGGATGGTTCTGTACAAATTGAGTACATTTGGAACAATATTAACTCTTTACTTTAAAGGGGGAGTTCACGAAAAATTTTAATTGGTTTAGTAATTTTTATACTTGTACGTGATATGGTTTGTTTTATAGACATACGCTGCAACTATATTTAAATGAAATGAAATTATTTTTTTAGCTTTCGTATTGTTTATATAGTAACCTGCATAAGTCCAAGTTTCCATAAAACGGTTTCATGTAAGAAAGGAATGCCAACCAACTTACCGAAACAAAAAAAAAACCACACTGCAGAACATTGCCGCCGACTACTCCAGAACATGTTTAAGAACCACATTAATTAGTTTTTTTTTAATTTTCTTTTCAAAATTATTATTTTTTTAAATCTTATTTTCAGTATTTTTATGTACAAAAACTAAATGTTTTGCGTAGCCCATGATATTTTTTATTTCGGTAAGTTTGTTGGTTTTTCTTTCTTGCACAAAATCGTTTTATGCAAATTTGGACGTTAACATGCAATAATACAAAAACTATGGAAGCTAAAAAATTTGCATTATAATAAAAATAATCATAATATATGCCTACAAAACAAATTATATCTCGTACAAATGTAAAAATTATTAAAAACGATTAAAATGTTATGTTAACCGCCCCTTGAGACAATTTAAAGTTTCCTGCCTGGGATTTATACAAACAAAGCACTCATAGTATCCATTAGAGTGTGCATATTTGGTACACATACTACTGTACTCAATAGTTAAAGTCTGGAGTCACAATAAATAATATTTTTTTAATAATTGTAATTGTACAGATGGTATTAAAAAGGGGTCACTTAATAGCGAACCACATTTATAAGGCCAAACAAGCGTGTATAACTTGAATCAACTAGCAGATTAATTTATCTCAACAATGGGCTTCAGTCCAGTTAAATATACATTTTAATACAACAAAGTCAATACGTGACGCATATTACATATTTTTCTGTCAGCAAATATCTTGTTGGATCACATGGATATTTGTTTCGTCGTAAACAAACTTACGTGTGGTCCTCTGTATCAAATGGTTTTCTCGTGTATGCTCCGCACCGACAAGTGTGTATTAAATGGTTCTCTGACTGCCCGCTAGATTGTTCTCTTGCCAATATCCAGAGACAGTGGCGAACGCAGCGGCGAGTGAACGAACTCGCCCAGAACCGCGTAGAAAATAACCTTGCTTGGTCTATTCTATACTTATAATTACGGACATTTGATTCTCGCGATAATATTTTCCATAAACTCGTTTCTAGGCCTTACGTGCAGCTCTGCAGTTCTGATTCGTTGTTATTGGCAGCGTTCTTTATAGAAAGACGTTTCTCATTTGGTTGTACCTTTCAGAATGTGCGGTACCGCACGTCTGTAATTTGCAATAAACTATTAAACGTCACAGAAGCAGCCAATTACTGACCGTGAAATTGTGCAATAGAAGTACGAGCACATGAGACACCGAAACAAGCTGGCTGAGAAATATTTTCACAAAAAAATACTTGTCCCTACCTGTACATATTCAGCGGAAAGACTGAGTAAAGCTGATCCTCAGCCCTCCCCTTGAGTATAGGCCACCCCTGGAGCTCTCAAGGTTCACAAAACATTTTGTTTTGAGGTCAGGTCGCGGTCCCCTCTCGACCCAATAAAATCTCTCCCCAGCACAGCTCTTTGTTCGCGAGTGTTTATGACGGGACTTTCTGCCCCGGGCGAAGATTCAATTTTGTCTCGTCTCTTCTCTCGTTCGTTTTCTCTACTCTTTGTACACAAACTGACAAAACTACACGACATATGTTCTGACACACGTCTGTATCATGCTGGGTCACAGCAGGTGGACATACTTCTGGTCTGGAATAATGCGGCAAAAATTGAAGCCGAAGAATATGTTATGTCGTAGCAATACTTACATCAGTGTTAAATTCTGTTAACCACAGTTGAATTGTTACAAATATTATTTATGTCCATTAAACAAGTGTACTGCATTTAAATTCAAAAGTTAAAAGAATATTCACCACGTGTACCTGCTTTCGGGTATGGTCGCAGTGTCTATGAGAGAAGGTCGTGTTGAAGACTGGGTCAGCTGCTCGACTAACGAGATATGCTTGTCGCCCGTCCGGCCCGAGGAATAGATGAAGTAAGGTGAGTGTGGAACAGTGACGGGAGTTCCCCGAGAAAACCAACCGGTAAGTGGCAATGTCCGCCATGTTTCTCACATGCGAACAAACTGGGCCCGGACCCGCCGGCGATCAAACCCGGATTGCCTAGATAATAGGCGAGAAATCAGAACCCTCGACCAACGAAGCCGCTACATTTTAATAAAACAAGTATTAATATAAAGTTATTATTGAGTATAACGAATTATAGTAAAATTACAATATGGGAAACTACAACTTGTTAGCATTGTTGAAGCGCTAGAGAGTTACAAACGGCGAGAACTGGAATCACTAGCAAATATAACTTTCTTATGTTTCTGCTTTCTGTTGTGGTTGTAGATTTACGAACTGAATTTTCCTTAGGCTAAAAGTGTGAGAATGTTTTTTCAAATATTTTCAATTTCTACTAATCAAAATAATAGCTAAAAATAATCATGTCTGTGTTTTAAAATTACGATTACAATTAAATTTATAAATAACAATATATAAAACTATAACTACTCATAGAGCAATGTGTTACTGTAAGAAACAGCATTCACATTGGCGTGAGTTGGAATTATGTAACACGTCTCGTGTACTTACAACAACTCAAAATTTCGTGTTTAGTCCAGATCACAATTATTCTAACATGTTTTCATTTAACCATTTGTATCACTTACGCAGTGCGGCCACACAAATATTAAAAACACATTTGTTTATTTCTACTGCATCCGACAGTGCAGTCACACTAGTTTAAACTTACAATAATTAAGTTAATAGTTTAGATGGAAATATATTTGACAATTTACTTTTACAGGTTTTATGCGGGTCACTACATAATCATTAATTCCATGTACTTTAAAAATAAAATTTGCAAACATAGACCATACATAGACTTGATTACGTCTAGATAGGCCCACGCGTATGGCTTCTCAGCCGTTTCAGCCTTGTTAATTTAAAAAGTTCTTGACTGTTGGCATGTTTCGCTTCATACTCTCCATAGCGTTAAACTAAGCAATTTCAAAAGGGCATAACTTTCTACTTGACATTTTACACCAAAGAGCATTTTGAGTTGTAAAATGTACCGTGCCAAAATCATACTGCTTTATTGTTCTTCCATTCCATTAAAGAAATGCAATGAATAACATTTCAAAGTTAAGTATTTGGCAAACAGTATGGTAAATTCGTATACACAAATGATTATGTTTACAAATATACGCGCACGTGTGTGTGATAGAGAGAGAGAGAGAGACTGTAAATAAATTGAAAAAAATTCGTGTTTACTCACTTAGTAGTTGCGAAACTCTATCAAAGACTTTATTTTTCAAAGCAATCATTTTTGTGCATTTCAGCTACAACAAAAATGTAGAAAAATTTATGTAATTTAATCGCATGAAGTTTTTCAGAGTTCGTTATTGATAAGTTTTGAAACATTTTTATATTCTATCCAATATACAGCAACTCAAGCCTGATTAACCCTATTTCAGTATAATCTACATATCCTCTATGAATAAACGTGTTTGGACAACTATTAAACGGGCAATGTCTGTTTGAGGAGAAATAGTTTGAAACTGACAGATAGTAAAATCAGCCTAAATTATGACTTTTTAATGCATAGTGGTAAAATTAGAGCTAAAGGATGTTCAAGTGGATAAAATTATTTTCTATTTTGTTGTTATTTAGTACTTTTATATACTGCCAAGTACGTGTATAAGAAAACTTTTAAAAAATTTCAAAATTTATTATTTTTTTTAATTTATGGTAATTGCGAGGATTTGTTTATTTTTGCAACTATATATTTTGCATAGTAAATTTAAAAACTGTTATTAGTTAACCTGTTCAATTTAATTTCGTAATGAATCATACACTAGTACGCGATATAGAAGATTAGTGGAAATTCACAAACAAGTTTGCTTTAAACACTGATTGAAGGCACACGAGTTGTTTGATTCCAGAGAAAGTTCTTCATGATGCTGCTATGACTTTAAGAAGCGCTTCAGCATATGTACTATTATGACTACTTTTTTTTTCAATTTGCGTTACACAAGTTTTATTGTTTAAGTGACCGTATTTACGTAAAAAAAAGGTATATATAAATTAATTTTCAGTGGATTTATACATTTACCACGTATGTATTAATGCAAAGACACAAAACCACAAACAAATTTTAAAAACTGAGAAAAAGAATTTGGTGGTTGAACACGCTTAAGACTCCCTTAAACCGAAAAGTAAATATTTATTATAATTGTACCGAAGTCTCTTCAACTGGTATATATTAAATTTGTAATTTATATACATTTAAATAAAACACCCTACACTGAGTACATAAAAATTGGCCTAAAAAGGTATTATGAGTTACGTCTAGAAAATAGTGGTATAGGCCTACGTACTGGAAATCAAATCACATTTTAAATTTATAATATTAGCGAAATATATTTCTTTTGTGTGTTTCAAAAGTAAAATATTTTGACATTGGTGTCATTATACATAAAATTGTACAGTGAAATATTTTTTTTATTTGGATGAACATACTATTTTAATTAAACTACAAAAAAACTATATTTGGATCATATTCCATGTTATAACAATTTATTTTGTCTAGTGAACAGCTTGAAAGTCTCTCTTAGTGTGAGGTTGTGAGGCCCTTACAGACGCTACACGTAACTTAGATGAAGCAATCTTGGCCTGTAAAGTGGAACCATTCAGGGATTCACCTCAAGCGGTTTTGGAAGGTACAATAAATCTGAAATCAGTATAACCGAGCCCGGTACCAAACCCGGATCCAACCGAACACGAGTCTAGTATTTTGCCACTAATATCACTGTGCTACCTCACTCTATTTTGTTCCATTGTAAATGAGAACATACTTGATGTGCTACTTTGATGTTCCTCTGACATATACAAGTGGAGTAAGTATTCCTAATACTAACATACCAGTGATTTTTTATACAAAGAATGTTAACGAAATTATGTTAGAAACTTTGCGAAATGATTCCTTGTAAAAAAAAAAAAGGTAAAGTTGTATAGTGCAAGTTTTTGGTTGTGGCAAATCTTAAGGTAGAAATTAGCAACTGAAAATTGACACTTAAGTACATTCGTTAAAATTAACTAAAGTAAGGATAAATAAATAGTGAATTCCTGGATTCGCTTCAGCAATAACAAGATTTGCAATCAGTAAAGAAATGGTTTTGAATAACCTTCACTTTCATTAGATAATGGGATTGCTCAATCTTCTTGTGTATCGCGTGTTGCCTACCAGTAAGTCTTGCCATTTTCTACGCTCATTTTCTCGAAAACTGTTCTTTTGAGTGTGTTGAGACAAGGCAACCGCTTTTCTTTATTTCAGCCTACAATAGTTAACGATGTCATTTCATAGCCAAACTTGCAATAGTAAAAATTGTTGTGCCTCCAAAAGGCTTGAACAACCCGTTTTTCTACTGAAGGTGAAAGATATTCGAAACAATAATTCTCAGACTGCAGATCTTATTAATAACCCCACCCAAGAATGTGTTATTTATACTTTTTGTTATAATAATAAATGCTAGTTTTCAAAGTTTGCAATGTCAATATTCAATCATGCATTTATCCCATGAGATTTGCGCTAACAAAAAACTTGTATTACATAATTTCACCTTAAATTCATAAGCAATCATGTGGTAAAGTTGTTAATTTACTTTCATTAACGTTCTTTATATCTTAGTTCAATTTTACTGCTTACAATTTAAACGCGCTTTTTATAACAACAACTTATGACGTTTCAATCCCTTTCCAGCGAAATTAAACTCCATAATAAACAACACTGTATGGTTTAATAGTGTCCCTTTAAGAAAAGTACTATCGAATACCACTAGGTTCCTGCCAAGTACATATTTTTGACAACGCAAAAGGTACAATAGCAATCGCTATCGATCGTATTTCGGTACGTACTAACTAAACTAGTAAATTCCACAGTATAAAATACTTTCGACACAATCTAAATCTATTTCATAGTAATAAGCACTACTGTAAGATTAAGTTAATGCAATAGCACGCGGAATTATAAATACCAATGTTTTTGAACAAGGCTCGTACCGCCCTTCGCAATAGAGAACATTCTTCGATAATTTTCCAACACAGCGCTGACCGTGTGTTTATTATTTGTTGTAATTTATCAATTTCAATTTTATTAGTATAATTTGCCTTCCACTACCTTTGATAAAAAAAATATATCATATTGATTGCATGTACGATTACACCGTACGCACACAACAAAACTCTTATTAAACACTTGATTCTGTAGACAGCTGAAAGCTACCTCCAAGATGATCATGGTCCAATTGGTAATTTCGATACTAGCAATTTAGTACTTTTTTATGTGTCACGTGCAAGATTCTTTGCATACTAAAACTAAATAATAAACCACCGTGTAATTATTATTACAGTATACTAAATGGCGTGCCGTTGAAGTTTTTAGTTCACTAGAAATATGCAAATTTGAAATTTGTGTAACGGCGTTGATAAAATGCTAATGACAGTGTGATTAGTCCTTCGGAGCTGTGAATGTCACGCTAGTTAACAAGAATTACAGAAGGCGGTTATATTAAGTAACCTGCTGAGTTTAGGTAGTCTTGTTCAGTCACGTGTTCAGGTTTACTCGATCACTAAGTTATGAATAAAATGCCTACAAGAGAATGAGGTATGGTGACTTACTAAACGTTCACTACTCTGCTATAATTACTGTTTTAACGCCTCAAGCTTATGTTATATTATTCCCAGGCTAACATATTGCCTAAAGAGTGCATGGTTCATATAATTCTTCGCTAATATCATTAGTATTAAATTTTAGGTATCTCCAAACAAAATGACAATCCTAGACAAAAATGTTTGCCAACTTTCTGAGCAAAAAATTATTGTTGGTAACGTACTTCTGAAAAACGTACTGTGGCGTTGAAATCTGGTACAATTAACTGCGGCGTCGTTATGGGTAAATATTTGCTCATAAATTTAGCAAATAGCACTATGTAGGCTTGTTGTTTTGTAGTGTCTCTTCACTGATATTCATAAACGTAGAAAGCAATTGAAGTCTTAAGCGTTTATTTATCCACCTAGCATAACCACATAGAGAGAGTTGAAACTGTGGTAGACGAATTCCTGGTAGAGATGTTCTAGGTCACACATTTACTCGCCCGATTCTGAGATTCCAAACGGGACTCGTTCGTCCAATAATTGAGCCTACTCGTTCGATACGTGCATACGAACGCTCCGAGTCACGTTGTAGTACACAGTGCAATTTCGCAGTTTGGACAGAGTGAGACACGGTATGTTCGAACTCATTCGTCCTCCCAGAAGCCCATTGTACCGCTCACTAGCGCGCTGTTGCCACAACACAAAGCTCACCGCATATACAACATTCACGCCTTCTGCCACGCTAACGACATATAGATGTTATATAGTATAGGCGGTTCGGGATAAACTGAGCACTCAAAAAAACCCTGCTAAAGTTACATTTTCAGCAAATTCGTATCTTTCCGCGCATAACGGCCAACTACGGGAAATATCTAACCTCTCTGTACACGTGACTTGATGCTTGCGCGCCTAAGATGAATTGCACAGTCAGTATAAATCAATACAATTTGTTAAAACATAGTTTTATTAATTATGTAAAAGACAATAATTTCGATTTCGGTAGATTTTTTTTTTAATATTGCTGTATTTAAATAAGAAAATACACGGAACTATATTGCGTAATTTCGCTGCCAACCATACAAGCAGTAAAGCAACTAGAGTTTATGTTGAATTGTATGCAGCAACGACTAGTGATATTTTTCAAAGGTAAAATTTTTAGTGCTCACTTTATCCCGAATTACCTTTACATGTTAATATACATTTACTAGCAACCAAATTCTGTACATACACTGCATAACATTGTATCGTGTCTGCACATTATATATGTGAACAGACTACGGGATACAATTTTATTCAAATATTTCTAGCAATTCTTTAAACACGTATATACGATAATATTAGTTGGTGTTAAGGAAACGAAACGACAACGACTTACAATGAACTTAGTTACGTCGACTTCGTAAATGTTTTGTATTATCTTGTTGGCAACATCAGCACATATTTACGGTGCCATTACAGAAACCTCAATGAGATAATGTTCATTAACTGACGTGATGTATGAATACGACGATAACACAGCACAGTAACACGATCACTATCCCGTCTACACTGCGTGGCAACTGAAGTGACGTTAGTAAACGGGCGAATTGGACAGATCGCTCTTTCGCTACGTCTGGTACACCGGGCGGACTGAGCAGTTTGGACATTCCGAGTACTCAAATGACCAAATGCAGTTGAAACGACCAGTGCGCTGCTTGGAGACACATTTTCAGTGTACCTTTTCCGAGTACCCCAACTTGCCTTCAGCTACTGCCCATTCGTGTTCATAACGCAGAATGTTACAAATTAGTGACCAAACTAGCTCGTTGCACACCTCTAATTACTGGATTCGGATTAGGGTGGACGCAGGTTCTAAATACGCTGCTGAAGCAGTATTGGCTTCGGTTCTACATGGAAATCATATGAGTGAGAGTGAGAGATTGTGGTCAGCGCTTAACATCGAGGTCTTTAGCGCTGATGATGGATGACATGAGGTGAGTATGGAGCATTACCGAAATTAAATGGCGGGGGAAACTGGAGATCCCCGCGAAAAGCCGCTGACCAACGGCATCATCCGGCACGATTCCCATACGCGAAAATCCGGGGACCGACCCCGCCGAGAATCGAAACCGGATCGACCACCGCGGTCCCGAAATCATATGAGCAAATTCTAGGATTTGTCTTTACAAATAAACCACACTGTGAAAAATTTTCTCCGTCGATTTACGGAATTTCCGGTAAAAATTTCTCCGGATGCCTCCGTGAAATCATGGAAACTTATTTCCTAATCCAACAGAAGTTTCCGTAAAACAGTTTCATCGCACGGAACTGAGCCATACTTACATGCATGTAATGCTGCAATTGCGTTTATACAGATCTGCAGATTTACCGGTGATGTTATTAAAATATATCCGTAATATTTACAGCTCTCTAACCCATACATTTACGATTTTTCCCGTGCAAGTGTCCGCAGACTTATGAACATATTACGTATGATTCCGTAGTGTATATATTTCCGTTTACTAACGATACATCTCCATAACAATTTAGAACGATGTACATAAGAGTATTTCAGGTTCTACCGAATGCCAGTGGAATTTTTTAGTATGTTACTAACGAGTACTAAACAACAGTTGCTCAAAACTCTCACGAACATTAGGCGGCACTTTTAAAGAAAATATTCGTTGTTTGACGGAGAAGTGTTGGTAAAAAAATTCCCCAGAAGTATCCGTTAATTTACGGAAGGCAATTAGTTCCACTTATGGAAACTCGCATGTTTTCTAGGATGCAGGCACAATAATGCGTACGGTTACTATTTCGTTTCTTCTCGCAGTTTTACATGTGTTGAATTAATGAATCGAAATTATGTGTAACAAAATAATGTTTCCGCTGATTTACAGGCATTTCTGTAAAATTATTCTAAATTCACGGATATTTTTGACAGTGCATTAACACTTTTCTTTTAAATTTAATAAAGTCCGAACTTCTTGTTCTGCTTACTATATGGCCTTCACTATCTCCATGAAAAAAAAAATAATTTAACCGTTACAGTAATTGTTCTACTTTTTTATAAATTATTTTTAGTTTATGGGAAACAGAGCTCATAATTTTTTTAATATTTCTTTGTTTCGGAAGTCTAATGAAATGCTGTTCATCAATAGGTATCGTTTATTATAATTTGTAAAAACATTTGCTCACTACTGAAGAGATGAAATGCTTTTGAGCGCGTTTAATAACGTAATTGGTGCCATGATCACGTAATAGTAGGATTCCAACTGCAAAACCAGTTGTAATTAAACTAGTGCCCGTAGCACAGTTTCATTCTAGTCATTACACAAGAACGTAGCGAAGTAAGTTTACACTTTGCTAATCAGCTAACTACTTATTTACTAGACTGAGCGGGCATACTTCTCGCCTCATGGGCCAGCATTGTGGTACTCCAGGGTCTGCGTTCGAAATCCATACCCCGGGAAATTCGCTAAAATGAGTAGCAAATACTGTTTAATTTACGTTCCTTGTCCCAAGGTCAAATCCGTAGGCCAGAGGCTACTTTGACGTTCAATATGCCAAAGATAGTTAGGCAATAGGTACTGACCTGCAAAATTCGCGTTATTGTTTGGCTACAGACTAGACTTCAATAACATGTACATTTAAGAACGCAACCTGTTATTGTGTTCGCCACAAGCCTCTGAGTGAAGTAGTTTAGGTACACTGTAAAATTATTTTTCACTTCGTACAACAATATCCTTATTGTATTTCAACACAAGTACAAAGGCTTCTCTTCTAAAAATTTTAGCTTGTTGACTTACAAGAGACGTCTTTGTAATGTAACTGTAAAAAAATTTGTATTCTTCAGATTTTTTAACGATAACTAAGTGTTACAAACCTTCATGCATACATGCTATGATGATATTTGTTTAATAGGGACGAGTTTAGAACTTTTACTTTATTTATGTTCATTAATTTCAAGACATTTAACATCTAAAGTTCTCACTAAAAATTTTTATAAAATTTACATAGAATTCCTTTGTAAATTTGCCAATCCTTGTAAACGTACAAAGATTTCTTTATAAAATCGTCAAACCATTTCGTTCAGTTTTAAAAACTTTTGCAAATGTACAAACATTTTCCTCAAAAATGATTTGTGTATAAAATTACAAAGATTTTCTTTGCAAAAACAACTTAGGATAGATTTATAGACTACCGAAATCACGGGTTCACCGGAAATTACATAGTCATATAAAAATCACATTCTCTGGAAATAATTTTTTCTGGAATATAGAAAATGTTAGTATTGATTGCATGCTTCAAAATTAAAAAAATACAGAGTTATCACAAAATTCGCATTGAAAGTATATACATGTAAAAGACCCTGAAGCATGAAAGTTAAGGTGGTATAGGGGTAAGATGCATAGTATCAATGGGCAGGAATGCGGGTTCGAGTCCTAGTGCTTCCACGAATTAATTAAGTAAAATATGTTTATTCAAAAGTTATTTCGTAAGTAGGTATAGTGTCATTGTTAACGTAAATCGGAAATTTAATTGTTTTTCCTTATTGCAAGTACAAAATATAAATCTTTAGTTAAAGCTTGAAACTTAACAAACACATGCTTTGTATTTTGTTACAAGGACAACCATTTTACTTTTTCAAGAAACTTCTTTTTCGGCAGCTGGGTTTCCAGGATTGTCTTAGTAAATATACAAACAAATTTTAACAGTGTATATGATGGCTTTATTGGTCAGTCTATTTGAGACGGGAGACGTCGAACGAGCCTATATATGGCCAATTGGCGCCTAGTCTGCTCAAAGAAAATCACGTGATTTTACATGTCCCTAACAAAAGGGTTTAAGGAAAGTTCTAATCTAATGGTTTTACTCTTGGAAACAATTCAATAAAGACGCAAAATGGAATACACTGACATGGATGTCGATAGTAATATCTTATTTTATGTGCGATATACTAAATTGTTGCGCACTGGGTTTTTTTTATATAGGACCTTAAGCGGTATCCCTAAAGTTTAATATCGGGAAATTTTAACGCTAAGTAAAAAAATATATTATTTTGCGTAAATTATTTTATTTTTGTGATCAGAATAATGTTTACGCTTTGTGTAAACAGTGAAATAACGATTTTGATACGTAGGTCCTACACTTTGACTAAGCTATACTTTTTCCCAGAAAACATTATTACCGGTACGTATTTAATAGATCGCAATTCCCAAAACGTTGCATTTTTTCGTTTTTTTTTTTTTTTTTTTTTTTTTTTTTTTTTTTTTTTTTTTTTTTTTTTTTTTTTTTTTTTTTTTTTTTTTTTTTTTTTTTTTTTTTTTTTTTTTTTTTTTTTTTTTACCTGAATTGTGTTGTCTATTGTATTTTGTTTGTTGTCAACTGTTCACTGTTTCTGTCTATTTCCATCTTTTTTCTTACTGGGAATCTGGTTCTATATTTGTGTCTGTCAATTGTGTTTGGGTGTTGAGTCGATATTCGACTGAATTATATGTCTAAAATTATTTGTTGTCTAATTTATTAAGTAATAAAAAAGGTAAATAAATACTGACAGAATTCTTTTGGGATTTTTTTTGTGTGCTTTATATCGTTTATTTTGTCTTTTTCTTTTTTTGTACTTTGTCATACAACACAAGTTTGATCAGCAAAACATGAGCAATTGCGTATGTCCATAAACTAATAAATTATAATTGTAAACTTCCATTGCAACAAACATTTAAAAATCTTATGTATTTGATGTTTAACACGTGGGTAGTGTCTGGTCAAAGTACAGAATAAAATTATTTTTCTACACGACGCTGTTAACGTTCTTTACAGGGAGGTAAATAATTAGAAGCTCAATTGTTAATATTTTACTTCAAAACATTGCCTAAGCAAATGCATATTTCATAATTTTTCGATTTTTCGAAATTCGGAAATTAAGGGGGTAAGAAACCGTTAAATGTTTCTTCAATAAATTTTCTATTTTTCTTAAACCACTTAAGATGTGTGATCTTTGAATCAGAAGGGTGCTCATGTAAATGTCTAAAAAGTGGTTTAAGGATTTTTCAAAATTCGTCCTTGAAAGCCGGTAAATAAATTAAACGTCTTATAAATTAATCATCCGTATCTCCCAAACCATTTGAGATATCAGTGTAGTTTTTGCTTTAAAATGAAGTTTACGTAAATACCTAAAAAGTAATTTCAGGATTCTTCAATATTCGTTCTTGAAATCTAGTAAAAAAAATAATAGAACGTGTTTCCTAGTAATCATCCGTTTCTCCCAAACCATTTGAGATATCGGGTGGTTTTTGCTTTAAAATTAAGCTTACGTAAATATCTAAAAACGGAACTCGAAATTTACGAGGGAGAAAAGCTGGAAAATAATATATTATTTGTGATAGTGAAACTAACCTGACGAGAAATCGACATGCTCTTTTCTTTAAAGTTTGCGTACGTAAACATATACAAATTAATTTAAGTAATTTCGAAAAATAAAGATCTACAGAGAATATAGTAACAACATAAATTAATACTTAATTAAAAGTTAGTTACTCTTTTCTATAGTACATGCGAGTGAAGCCGCAACGGGACAGCTAGTAAACTTGTATAATTATGAGATATCGTGCTACTTTAACTACACATTCAAATTGAGATAAAAATTCCTGTACATGCGCGGCAACTAATTTATACGTACAATTAAATAAAAATTGCTTTAATGGTGTGAGGCAAAAAACCGGTAAAATATAATGCATTTATTTATGATCAAGAAAATTCTATTACTTAAAAAGTTCAAAATGTTTTCAATCTATCTAACAAAGATCCCGACCATTGACATCCTAGTCCTGAGAACGGGTCTGATCGAGTGCGCTACCGAAACGATTATATATAATTACGACAAAAATATATTTGATATTCGATAGTCCCAGTATGTTACGTATTGCTTTAAGTTATACGTAAGCGTTTGAGATAATCGGAATATCGCGTCATGTGAACTATATTTTTGTGGCATTCAGAACACACACGTAGACATTCTTATGTCCATGCAAATAGACACACGTGGGATTATTAATTAACCGTTATCATAATCCGACGAGTTATTTATTTTATTGGTGCGTAGTGTTTCCAATAAGGAATGTTTCCGAAATATGAACGAGGCTTGATATACAGCAATATTACACCAACTGGAAGGGAAAGGTGTTTCCTAATACATACAATAGGACATAACCTTAAATACATGGTTCTCAATTAACACAATTATTTAATATTTGAAGCACAATTGAAAGCTAAATTAAACCATGATCTAGTTTAATATAACGATACAGGACTCTCGGGGGCACGAAACTGAGCGACCTGATGAGTCATACTACCGCCCCCTCCCCCTGCTCGCTGCCTACAGTCCCGGCGATATGCCAGCGGACTTCATTCCCTCCTCCTTCCCCACCTTCCCGCCTTTCTATATTGGTGGGAACCTGTCAACCATCATTGGCAGGCACTCAAGTCGGACGTGACTGAAGGTTACCGTAACTCCTGGAAATTTCGACTTACCTCAACCAACATTGTTGGCGAGTCATGAGAATGTTCTGGATATCATCGCAGACCACTATAAATACAGGCCCTCCACGAGTAGCGGTAGAGTGATTGTGGCCTTTAACCTGTGAGTGTTCGCGACTGACTTGGCAGCGAGGGACGAGGCGAGACCGGCGGATCATGGAGATGCTGTGTGGCAAGTATGGACGACGGTGGGACTGTTGAGTGGTGTGAGTGAGTGGGAGACTTATTCCATCGAAGCAGACAGACATTTATTAATTGTTTACTAGAGTAATAATTTATACTTTTAGGTAGGGAGGTTACGTGTAAATAATATCTGTGAATATTGACCAAAAAGTATGAATCGCAAGAGTTGTGTGCTCAATGCAGAAGTTTCAATGGGGATAGTAATAAATTAAGAAATTTCCATTAATTAATTAATTTATTTATTTAATTTATCTATGCCCTCCATCCCAATCGAACCTGGCTGCACCCAGGACAGCAAAGTTATTACACCATTATAAATCTGCGACTACTTGTGTTATAAAAAATTTTCTTCATAGAAAATCTTGCTTCGTGCCAGAGATTTTGGGAATAAAATGCAGAACTAAAGGAGGCTATTCTTAAACAATCGGAAGTCGTGGCACATATTTTTGTAAAGATTATAACATTTTTTATAGAATTATAAAAAAAAGGTCAATACTTACAGCAACAGCAAAAGTTAAACTTAGCTGCACTGTAAACCTATACATCGTGTAGTTATAATTTCATCTTACATGGGTATCATAAGAGTAAGGAGTTAATTTTCTTAATTAATATTCTCATCGTCAGTAGTTATTCGAATTATTTATTTAGGCACCACGGTAACATTTCTGAGAGACGAAGCTTAGTATTAACCGTAGTTTTAACATTTTATTCCTATATTTATGTAAACTGTTAAAGCACAAGAAAATTAGCAACAAAGATAACTGAGAACCAAACCTATTGAGCCAGAAAAGGCGTTGTCAACAAGCATACAGATAATTCCAAAATAGGAAATAGTCGGAATATAACGAAACAAAAAAAAATTAAAAAAGGAAGTCAAACAGACAAACAATGTGCATGAATATGGCGACAATAATGGACAAACTCAACTAGTGAAGCACATATGAACACAGCTACAAAAGTGGTTGAAGACAAAACAACACAAAGAATATAACACAGACGATAAAAGTAGGCTCCCTTCGATGACAACATACACGACGTTTCGGGAACTTGTATGTGTTTCCATCTCCAGGCTGTAGCTGTGGGTCTTCTGCGTTTCAACAACACTCGCTGGCAATGATGTTCATACAAAAAAATGCTTTAGTTTGTAGCACAATGTCAAGTTTGTAGGATCTCGGCATGTACATGGCTACAGCAGCCTGCTTGAACCACACACCTGTCCAGGGAGTGTATACCAGCGACCACATGTGGCGACCATGGACCGCATATCTGCGGTGGAGTTGCGGTACAACATCATTCCGACTCCCTTTCCCCAAACAACCCTTCTCTGACCCTCCTTCGCTCCCGCACCCTCAACCACCACTCATCCCCTTAAACCAGCAGCCCGCCATCAAATCCCTTTAATTTCCCAGCATCCCTGCGTTGGCCGAACTACGACCACACAAACACTGGTGGCTGAGTTCACAAATGCCATTTGTGTCAAGTTTCATTTGACCACGTCGTAATCGACGGCAACGGGAAAAAAGTTAATATGTACAAAGTCAATGGTAAAGCTAAAAATTAACATATAATTTCTGCGCTTTTAATTCTGTCCATTACGATTATTTAAAAGTCAGTAAAAAAACTGTTTCTTCTGAAGCACTAGTGTAACACTATAGTTGAAGATGCGAGCAGGCCATTTCTCTAATACGGTAATGACAATATTATTTTTGCGGTGTCAAAATAAATTATTACTAGTGACAAAATCCACTTATAAATGCGAAATGAAAATAGTCTCGTTATTTTTTGGTAACTGACAACCCTTAAAATAATACAAAAACTATTTTGTACTTTTCTGATGAAAATCACGTCATTATTTTGTATCCAAGCAAATATTTTAAAAGTCTTCTTAAAGATAATCCATGTAGGCTACCTTCCATAAGATGTTCAAGAATTGTGATAAATTCACTTCAGTGCTTTGTAGTGCGGTTCTTAGTTAAAATTAAGGAATTTTAAGATCACTCTTTACAGAGTCAGACAACACTGAAAAGAATTCGTGTTCATCTGCTGTAATTTACATTACATTGTATCAAGCGGGAGAAATAGTGACTGAGCCTAGTTTCTGACACCGAGATTGTTAACAAAGACTTAAAAACGCAAAATACCTTCGTGGCTTCCTTTTTGTTAGTATTTTTGGAAGAATCTCACGAGACTAAAAGTTAGTATAAGTAGCTGTGCTAGAATGTAAAACATATCCATTTTTAAGATTTCTGAGTAAAAAAAATTACAAACATATGTGAGTAGTTATTCTTCTGAGTCTTCATAATGTCATATTCTAAGCTTAAAAACTGTATACTTCGAGAAAGAAACGCTAATAATACTTGTGTATATCCTGTATACTTAAAAGTCTTGAATTCTCCAACTCTTTTGCATTAAATTTACAAGTTAAAACATAATTTGAAGGTGTTTGAATACACTTCACGGTATAAAACTTTTTGAACTTGGTCTTAATGTGAAGCCTGGAACGAGAAATACTAAGAAACTTTTAACTACCTAGCACATGTCGATTGCAATAAGTATTTAAATTCTCCTTCATTAAAGTGTATAAAACTTGTTTCTGAGGAGTTTTTAGTTAAGTGTTGTATAAAATGTTATGCATAGATGCTATGTAACTTAACTAGAAGGTAACGTTACATTTTGTAGCCTCTCATGAACTGTGAAGTCAGGCAAAATATGGCTATAGCTGGTTCGGAATAAAGTGAGCACTCATGAAAGCCCTGCAAAAGTTCTATTTTCAGTCAATTCGTATCTTTCCGCGCGTAACGGCTAACGACGGGGACATGTCTAACCTCTCTGGACACGTCACTTAATGTTTGCGCGTGTGAAATAAATTGTGCAGTCAGTAGGAATCGATACAGTTCAATAAAAACAAGTTCATTAATTATGTAAAAGATAATTATATCGATTTCGGTTGATTTTGTTTCTGTATTGTTGTCGTTAAAAAGAAAAATCTACGGAACTATATTGCGTAATCTGCCAACCACACACGCAATAAGGCAACTGAAGTTAACGTTGATTTACATGCAATAACGACTACTGATATGTTTTCAAAAGTTAAATTTTTAGTGTTCACTTTATCCCGAATGACCTATAAGCAGAAATTATATCATTGTTGTATGTTACTGTAACCGTGCGAATATTCAGAGGCTTCGGACTTAGTCATTTCCTTAAATTGATAAACGTGACCTTAAGGCTGCCGCCTGGCGGAAGGTATTTAGCGCGTTCTAGGCCTAGAAGAGGGGAAGCAGTAAGGACGAGACACCACGCACATCACGCCTTCCCCTAGCCTCTAGAGGCAAGTCAACTTAACTGGCGTGCAGTCTTCTCGCCAACACCTCGCCTCTATGAGACATTCAGTGGTGACCCTATCATTTTATAACGTAATACTGAAGATAAAGGTGTACTGTACACAACTGTACTTTTGAAAAGATTTTACGTCAAGATATTCTTGCCTAAAAGGGAACGCAAAAATAGCCCTTTTCAGCAGCGTGAAATAAGTTTTAGAGCTGAATGGATGACCTGAAACGAGCATACACACGTGTGTAACGTTCTTTGAATGCATTTCTTAAGAAGACATCACTTTAGTACGTTGAGCAGTTTTCGAATATTCTGGTAACGGCCGAAGATCTGCGTTCCGTACGGTGGCCTGGCCACACGACCACCACAAGAGGCCGTTCCAGTGTTCAGGCGTAGGCCTATATATGCAACTCGCATTAAACCCTTAAAATTAAAGGCTAATCTTAGTATCGATATAGGCCTAACAATAAAATTATTACACATACCAACATTATCTTCGCGTTTTATCAAATACACGGTCGTTCTTATTTTCACTGCTTTCGCCGAAGTCAAGTTTAAAGAGTGTTGACTAAACATTTTCCAAAACGTTTTTCTTTTTTTTTTTTTTTTTTTTTTTTTCACGTTGATAATGTAACTGTGCGTTATACATAATTTTGCATAACGCAGCGAAAATAAGAATGAACGTGCCTTTGAAAAAGCGCTAAGATAATGTTGATATGTGTAATACTCTTATTGCTATAGTGGTAGTAAGATTAGCCTTGATTTATAAGAAGTTAATGCGGGTTGCATGCATGCGGGTTGCATGCATGCGCCTGAAACACCTATACTGCCTCTTGAACTACGTAAAGCCTTGCTGTATATTTACCACATATTGGATGGCAAATTCTTATAACCTACACGTATTACAGGAGGAACGCTTCGTAATTTATCCAGCATAGCTTAATTAAATCACATCAGTTTGGGCCCACGCGATAGTTTAAGTGTTTTTACTCGTTGTATTAAGGGGTATTGATACCTACCACCTTGGATTTATCTGTTTCTTCTCGATAACTTCTGTTACAGTCGATGTATCAAAATTTTTGTGACGACAAGGCATAGATATAAACTAAATCGATTTTCTGTAATTGCTGGAACCATAATATATTCATTATTTTGCAACGGGAAACAGCTGAAAAGGAAAAATTGCTTTATTCACGGAAGCTACTACAGAGGCCGCAACATTAACAGAAACAATGCCGTATGGATTCAAAAAAGTGAATGAAACAATAAACTATGCCTTGTCAGCGTGAAAATAGTAAAACAATGTGTATATTCCCTGATTTATAAGAAAAACCGTAAAACCGATCTGACAGGGATTTATTTATTTATTTACTATGGTTGGGTAGGTTTGCTCAACCACTTGACCAGGTTTCCTTTATGACCAGGTCATGTCTAAAAGCATGCAAGTAATGCAGGTTCTCGTGACTTATTGCCCGATTGAAAACTCTACTCATTTTACTGTTTGATCCTCCCAAACTTAAAATATTGCCGTGGCCTGGAAAATCTCCAGACTTATTGCAATCACTTTACATCTGTTTAAGGTTGACCGTATCTTATACTCAGTGGTTATACTAGGTAGTTTCTAGCATGTAGCTGGAGAATTTTGGGACCTCTACGTATCACGAGTGTTATTAGTTTCATATTCTTAATTTTTGTAAATTGTAGTACGCGGTGGTGAATGTGTAGATAGTGTCCTGTTTATATTTTTGTTCAGAATGGCACAGTGCTCCTGTAAGCTTCCTTTTGCAAGCATGTTATTCTACTCCCACCACTGCTTAGAGACAGGAAAATTTTGCGAAAAGGTTTTCGCACCAGCTTGTGTCCGTGCCTTATGTTATGGTTAATTTACTTCAGGTTGGAAAGATCTATGTTAAAAGTTTGTCACAGGGACAGTTTCTGCCGCTTGAGCGCTGGTATCCGTAACAAGTGTAAATTGACCAATCACAAAGCTTTCCTGAATTTTTAGATTAATTTGATAATTCAAAATTCGACATTGGTTTCTTTTCACTTTAAAATTTTATTAAATTACTTCCGTCATTTCTAAGTGTTTTTGAATTTAATTTTGGTACGGTATCTTATTTTATCGTGTCACTTAGCGATAACAGCGATACTAGCGGCAGAAATTTTCCTTGAGTCAAAGTCTCCCGTACGACAACACATTTTTTTTTCTAACCTGTAGTAGAATTAATCTTACTTATGTGCACATCTCTAACAGTGAGTGGATATTTTCGACTCTCAGCATCCTGAAGTTATACGCGTCAGTCAGGCGTCTGGTGTCGCAGGTACCTTATTCCAGGGATCGCCAACCCTATGCCCGCGGCCAAACTTTGGCCTGCCACTGAATTTAGAATGGCCCGCCAAATGAGGAAAACATTTGCAATAGATTTTAAAAATATTTACCATGGCAAAAAAGTATTTTAAATTAAAATTTCACTATTGACAGTGCTCATTTTCTATGTACTGTGGAAACAGTGCTCGAACTTAAAAGAGTGTAGAGAACAGTTGAGAATGTGCAAGTATGTTTCCCTCCGCAAAGAATAGCTCTCTCTGGCGGTATTTCGTATTTATTTTTACGTGGATTGGCAGTGCGCTGAGGCAATGGTTGAAATTCAAATTTTGAGCTCTTAAAAAGTTGTCCATGATAAACATATCTATGGAGGTCCGTTACATGATTATAATCAACTTTTTGGCCTCAAAGGTTGGCCCCCACTGCCTTATTCTGATTAGCACGAATACACACTGCGAATAATCATGAAGTAGAGATGCACTAGAGCTTTAAAGGCACTGAAACAAACTGATGAAAAATATATTTCCGCGAAAATGTTCAGTATTTATCAATGCTTCCACCCTTGTTAAATAAGACGTGGCGATGTTGTTCAGACTGACCTACCTCTAGGAGGTGTAGATCATTCTTCTCCTGAGATGATGCAAATTGTGTTACTTGATTTCACATAATCCGCTTATGAATCCGGAGACAGCACAGTTTTCCGCAGTAAAGTATACCAGATGTAGAGCAAACGTTAAAGAGTTAAAATCGCAGATATCACCCAAGTAGACCCACAACGTTTCCTAATTGGGTTGCTTCATGTCCTCATTTTATCAGGGACTTTCTCGAAATGGGCGTTGAATGTCAAGGATCTAGCCAATGAGTCTACTTGACACGACGGCCCTCTGTTGTATATGAGAGTATGTTTTGAAAGCAAACTTCTAAGTTTTTATAAGCTAGTCAATTTTTAACGTGAAATTAGGTTACCTATGTCTTTGCTGCGTTTGGCCGGAGTAGTCGGTGTTATGACAACTACCAAAGTCAATTATAAGTCAGTTACCAAATTTACACGACTACCTGACTAGAGAGGTCACTGCTCAACATTTCTTGCAAGTATTAAAGGTCGCATTTGATTACTGGAGTAACCAGGATATTCATGCTCTTAAAATATACGGATACACTTGGTTCGGAATGAAGAACGAAAATACTATATTGTTCGTGGTTTCATTATAGTGTTTCTATATATTAAAATACTATATACAGTTTTATTCAGTCAATTTTGTTACAGAAATTTAAGTAAATTTAGTACATGATTCAGCCATCTATCTTGTTTATTTTGTCCAATATTTTAGACTTTACAATCGTCCATTTATTCTATAGGGTTGCGTGGCACTTTTTTTTACTTTTAATAACGACAATTCATTCATAACGAAAAAATAAATATGTTTTACCCGGCTTTCAAAAATGTTCTGCTAATGCTGACAGATTGACGTCAAACAATTTTTGTCTCTCAGCAGTAACCCAGTCATCAGTTTATTCATACCTACTACTGTCCGTTCCTGACATATCAGCAATATAAAGGTTGAAAAAGCAATGTTGCGGGTATGAACGAAAATTAAATTGAGTTACATCTCGACGGAGTAGATGTATTTAATGAACGTATATAGGTTAATATTCACAACTGCGCAGGAAAAAAATCTTCGCAGACTCGTATACACAGAGAATTGCGCGGTCTACCTTAGCAGTTAGTTTCTCTTGCCCTGGGATTTGTCTGAGATACACCCTCAAAGATTTAATAACTGCAGCGAGGTTGTCTTCTACCTACTTCAAGATTATCTGCACGTTTCCCTAAACACCCACTGAAACGTAGCTCTACATCTGATGTCACAGTACTTCTGAGTAATTACCTGCTCTGTTCTAGCTCGCTTATAAGCTCAACTTATCTCTCTTTCTGCTCTACAGAGGTTTCTAATATCACGTGTACGAATACAGACGCTCTCCGTAAACGCCACAAATATTGTATTGTGTTGGCTCACACCGTAAGGATTGCTGTACGGGTAAGTTACGACAAAGTGTGTTGATTTTATGAGGTGATCGCTGACAAATATTTAAGTCGGAGATATGTTTTTAATTTATCAACTAAGTGCATGAAATATTAGTAACGCTACCCTGAAAAAAAACGTAGGAATACGCTAAAGTAAATAAACTCAAACTCGAATTATAAGCAATGAAAATCTGAATAGTGTCCAAACAACGACATGTCCTAAATATAAGCTTATCAATACACCCACTACTTATGCTTTGCAGATATACTGAAGAAATGCTTCGTATTTATATTATTAATAAGATATCGCCACACAAAATCCAAACACTCCGATCTTGTTCAACTCGTATAAAAGTGTGTTATTTTGCCATAGGCATGTCAAAAGAAGTAGATAATATTACGGTAACAATATAAAAAGGAAAGGACGCAACGTCTTTCCAACAAATAATCGACTGCAAAGATATTTAAAAAGCGGAAAGTGGCCGGAATATCTTTCAAAAGCAGTTTTGACAAAGAATGATAGTTTTTATCTCACATTTTTATTATAATTATCTGAGCGTCGATTACGCTTCGCGGCTCCTTTGTTCATTTCTGTTTGGACAAATGTTTCTCATATCCTGGCAGTCCCTACATGATTGGCTGATAATTCTCGAGAATATGTCAAACGGACTTTGATCCACTGACAAAACTAATTCCAAATTATGTAGTTTTCAAGCATTGTCTGTTACATTGTTGTGTTTGGAGTTTTGCCGGTAGAACGAAAAAAAAATGCAGAATTTATTAACTGTAAGTGAATTCATGCAGGTAGCATGTTTATGTATGACTTAGATTTTTTTATAATATTTAAATATGACTTTTGAAATTGTAAACAAAAAATTGTTATGTTTTCAATTATATAAAAATCACATACGTCCTGTAGTGTAACACAAATGTACAGGTCAATCGATGAAAAATAAACTAAGAAGTTTAAAATCTGGCTTACTGTTAGTAAAGTTGAACAACAATGTAAAATTATTGTTGTATTACTTCTCTTATTAAGCTGTTTATTTCTAACTTTAAACATATATAATTAAACAAATTATTTGTGTACTTCTGTAGGAAAGACTATTCAGTTACTTTGCAAAATTATATGAGTTATAGAGAACTTAAAAAAAAGTATTATTTAAACAGTTCTCCAAATTGTATTACAAATACATAATTTAATAATTTAATGTATTAAAGAACGATTGTGAGACAAACGAATAAAAAAGTCTTACATTCAACCATTTCAAAATGCATTGATATCAAATATTTTTTTATAATATTTCAAAATTATTTTTTAAAGATCCAAACCGAAAAGGAAACTGACTCGCAAGCGTAAGAGTATTTCAATGTAAATTTAGTCACTCTTGCAAGCGAGTTTTCTTTTTGCTGCGTTGGTCCATACAATAATTCTGAAATATAATACAAGCATTGCTTTAATTAATATTCCTCAATAACTTGCAAGAAAATAAACTACAGTATACATTATTTGTTCTGACAATGCCCTTTGTATGACTGAAAATTCTTACGTTTCATGAGTTTTAGAGCAGTTTACAAAGATTACGTGTAAGTTTCTGTGGAGTATATGTGCCGCGTAAGTCTGATTTAAATCTCTACAGATAAAAGGTAATTCGATTTGAAGTTTTTTAAAATAAAGACACTAAAATGTATTGCGAAAAATCAGACTCGTGTACTTTTCTTGGGTTCAGTAGAGTACTTTCAGGTATTTTTCTTCGTAGATTTTATTCAAACTTTTGCACTGTTAATGCGCATGCACTCAAGCATTTATAACCATGCAATTTATTTTTTCCTATCTACATAAACCTACTTCGTTATTTATTCACACATACTTTAATAAGGCAACTGTATCTAGTAAATTCACCTACAGGTTCACTTATGAATTTGATGAAACTTTTTTTTGTTCAAAATATTTATTGCCGCAATTTTAATATATTTTTAACTTAAAATAATTTTTTTTAATTTTATAATTATACTACTCCAGAAACTGCATAAACTGATTTCCAGTAGCTATGAAATTTAATTACATGTATCTAAAATTATACGTATAGGACTCGGACAAATACTAGTAAGAATATCTTATTAACACTCAAAATTACAAATATATTTATCACATATCACACATATATGTTGTAATGAATCTGCAAAACTTTATCACGTATAAAACAATCCGGAACTAAGTATTAATCAAAGTTTGGTTTAAATCGGTGCCTAACAGTAAACCCTAAAATCAATAATTGCTTCTGAGTGATAAATGAGTATGCGTAAATTTAAACGTTTCAGCGTATCTGGGATCTATTCACACTCACATAAAAATAAAAATAAAACACGAACAGCTGACGGCAGACCAAAGGACACCGCAGTCGTAAAACCAAAAAGCTTCGCACGCCAGAAATAAAACGAAACCCAAAGAACAGACATTATTTTTTGTTTTATTTTCCAAACAGAGAGCGAGGCGCAACAGCGCGTACAAAGACATCTACTGGATCGTAACTACAAATGTTTTCAACACCAATAAATATCTTTCTCCGGAGCAGGGAGTTTCCCCAAGGTCATTCTAACTCAGCAAGACGATACAGTGTGCAGGAATGACATTATTTTGTTACTAGCAGTCCACCTGCGGCTTTGTTATCATAAGCATTAAATATTCACTTTAACTGAACAACGTGTCTGCACACCAGATTAGTAATTTGACCATTAAGGGGCCTCCCTAGATAGGTTGTGTATGTGTTTGTGAGGCAGGAGTGGTAAGGTTGCTGCTGACCGGCGTATGTAATGCATTATCGTCTCTGCGCGCAAGCCACTCACCTGGCGTGCAATGCTTTACTATTGTCATTTTTCCTATCAGACTTTAAGCGGCGACCACATTATTTTCTTTGTATCCAGCACAGTTCAAAGTCTAACGTTTGTTTCTATAGTTGTGTTTTTCGAATCCTGTTGTTATTTGTCCAAATACGGCATTCTGGAAAACCAATTTTTGGCCATTTTGAAGGGCCCAATAATGATGTTTCTAATAAACGTGTCGAATTTTTAAAACTATGGCGACATAGTTTCAAGTGTTTGCTCTTTTCGTAGGTAAACAAATATAATACGCGTTAAAAAATTTCGTGAAAAAAAAATAATAGCCGTAACTTGCTACATTGCATTTTAAGCGCAGGTAGGCAGGCTCCTTGAAGTGTGGTATCAGTCGCTATATTGTATTACGTTATTTTTTCTGTTTTCTTAAATTCTGAGTATAAAATGTGCGGTTATAACGTCAGTTCTATTTACCTTGCAGAACAATACAATCATTGCAGTTGAACTTTCAACGTATATTTAGGCCGTAATCAGTCCAGCAAGTAATGAATTTCAAATTCTTGGCTGGTTGAGGCCTATGTATATGCACTAAATGTTCAAGTGTTATGCTTGTGTTGTTGCACTAGTTAAATATAATTCACGCTACAATAGGACATTACACGCTTTCTTTCTTGAATCTAAAAAATAATAACAATAATCTAATATGACGTCTGATACCTAGGTATGATAGCGGGAAAACTTGACTTTTTACTAGGTTTCAACACTCATTCAGCTTACCTGGCGATTACTGGCTTTAGCTTGTACGTAGAGCTGTTGCCCCATTTTACTAAACATATGAATCCCGGTATAGTAATACTTATACCTATTATTGTTCTGCAGACAGCTACGCTGTGTCAGACAGACGTATATCATCCATTCAAACATTTCACAAAAAGTACAGGATTTTCAAGAATATGTCAGCACAAAATATCTTCGCGAAACACCTTCACCTCTGTTATAGGTCATTCGCGATAAATTGAACACTAAAAACTTAACTTTTGAAAAATGTCACTAGCCGTTATTGCATGTAAATCAACATTAACTACGGTTTTTACTGCTTGTACGGTTGGCAGCTTAATTACGCAATATAGTTCCGTATGTATTCCTTTTTAACGACAATAATACAGAAACAAAATCAACCGAAATAGATATAATTAACTTTTACATAATAATAAACGTTTTTATTACACTGTATAGATTCCAACCTGCTGCAGAATTTATTTCACACGCGCAAACATCAAGTGACGTGTCCAGAGAGGTTATGCAGTCCCATTGTTAGCCGTTACGCGCGGAAAGATACGAATTGACTGAAAATAGAACTTTTGTAGGGCTTTCTTAAGTGCTCACTTTATCCCGAATCAGCTATACCCAATTTTAAGTATTATGATAACCAAGCTGCTATTGAACTTGCTCTGCGGTAGGCTACGTAGCTGTCGATGTACATGAGTCTTATTTATAGACATGGCATAACAGACCTTGAGGGATAATCATAGTGACGCTAGCTTATTTTTACGTGGATGTCTCTAAGTCGAATATAACGCGTCCGTCAAACACCTCATCGCCTTTATGCGCGGACTAAACTTGCGCGCAGTGTTTTCATATAGAAACCGTTTTTCAATGGGACTTAAAGCGATGACACTGTTATTCTATATGTGGAAAGTGTGAAGTAAAGTCCAATGCAGGTTTATATGATTTAGTTTCTCGACTACAGTTGATATTTTCTCAACTAAATAAACGGGAATTAGTCATTATTAGCACTTTTGAGGAGCTTGGAAATCATGTTTTTAATTAGTAGACGGCATTTTTTAAATCATAGGGACACAGTTTTATATGGTCTTCTTTTCGTAGATAAACACATTGGAAACATTTTAATAGTTATACAAGACAAAAATACTTTCCTTATCAAGCTACAATACGCCTCACGCGTCAGGGCCAATAAAGGTTGCTCTCCACCGAAATATTCGTAATATTATATATTGTGCAGAACACTGGCCAACTCTTACACGTTACAGTAATAGTCATTTCCCACAAATAAAATATTTTCCCGTTCCATAGTTTTCATAAATGAGCATGTCAAAGTAGCAATTTGACCATTTTCGCTACTCACCCGAAGTAAAAACTATTCAAACGATACGAATGAAATAATTATAATTTATTCTGTGACGCTGGTTCGATTTCCTGTAATGTCGTTATAACTTTGGTTTTCCGTGTTTTTTTTAGATCGTTCGAGGCACATGATAAGATGGTTCCTTAATACATCAATGGCTGACTCCTTCCCCGTTTCATACATGAGTTATTTATTGAGCCATTGTTTTCTGGTGAAAATAATTTTATGCCAACTTCTTTCAGTGCACTCTAAAAAATAGTTTGTAAATTTTCCGCACGAGTGTATTTGAGCACTAAGAAAGTAGGTACGGTAGAATTGTTTCCCAGGCGTAGCACTCCTAAACTTAAAAAAAAAAAAAAAAAAAACACTCAAATTCATACTGAACTAGCTGGCCCTGCGAACTCTGTTCCGCCTTAGAGGAAATAAGTAAGCAGATTTTGGATTAAGTATTTTAATGATTCTTTATTTTTCACGTATTTTGGTGTATAGGTTGCACTCTTCATTTGTTTTATTATCAGGCGCAAGAACAAACAACGCAGATGGTCTTCCTACCCGTGAACATGCTTTGTCGGGAAAGATTCGATCGTCTTGGTCGCGGAATTGTCAATGATGATTCAAAGAGAATACAAATTACTGATTATTGATTTCTGACAAAATTTATGATTATCAAATTTTCAAACATACTTAACCATAGACAAAATTATGTTTAACTGCCATTTGCGTTTTGTTATACCATGTCATAGCGTTTTTGTTATACCACGTTTTATAGTGACTTGTATTCTCTTTGACGTCACACGGGAACGCAGTCGAACGGGATAAAAAGTATAATATGTCCTTCTCCTGGTTCTAAGCTACCTCCCCACCAATTTTCAGCCAAATCAGTTCAGCCGTTCTTGAGTTATAAATAGTATAACTAACACGATTTTCTTATATATATAGAGAGAGAGAGAAAGATAGATAGATAGATAGATAGATAGATAGATAGATAGATAGATAGATAGATAGATAGATATATAGATAGATAGATTTACCAGACGTGTATTGTAACAACTGTGAAAGTCTGCATATTTACAATGCGGAAGTATAGAAACTGTCCTATACTGCGTTAGGATAATTACTTTCTAAACATTTTGGAATTATTTTGCACTGCTCTTCACGTGCACAGCTGCAACTCTGTGGTGTGGTCAGTGATCGGATGTTCTTAACTCTCCTACCCACGAATCACAGACGTATGCTGTCGCATTAACCCTAATCGCATTGGTCCATTCAAATGAGCCACGCTTGTCTGCAAAGACATGCTGCCAACAACCATGAAAAAGATCTCGAAATGTGCACATAAGGCAATGAATCAAGTTGTTTGCAGAGTATTCTTTTCACATAAAATCAGTTACTCTAGTTAGTGATTCCATCTCTATTGACCTTGATGTCGATAAGACGGAGAGCCATATTAAGACCATGCTCCTAAGTTTATACTCGTTTCGCCATAATTATTTTTTAAGCTTAAACGAGAGCACAGATAAAAAATCTGCTTGGCAATTTCCTTTAAAAGGCTTTTCACCAAGTAGACTCTTTTTTTCAAAACAATAAAAATAATTGTTTTTGCTGTGTATGCAATTAATTACATTTTTGTTAATTTATTTATTATTTGAAACCGTATAATTTGGGCTTGATATAAAGAATTACCACTTCAAATACCGTAGTCGCAAGAACAGTAAATAGAAACAGGAAAATACAGGGTTGTCTTTAGATTCTTCGTCCGTGTATTTTTTCCCGTGCTTTTGACTCTGTGTGTCGCTCAGATACTTGATTTCGTTGCATTCGCCATTCAAAGAAAGCACTGCCAGACAATACTCTAAAAGTCCTCTGATCTATTTAGCTTACTATGCTTACTACCTGTCCAAGAGTGCTAAGTTCCGGAAATTTAGTTTACCATTGTGTATATAACATTATCAACTGCTGTTTACACTAGAAGTTTCTTCTAAATAACCAATTGAATACTATGATAAATGAAGAACCAACCACCTTTAATGTGAAAAATTAACACCAGGCCGTGTCTTTTCTGTTACACATTATAAAATTCCTTGAAAACTAACACACAGTCAGTCTGCTGCAGTTCCTCAGTCTGTTCATTTGTCTGGAGACTGGAACATACCTCAGTTCCAGAAACATCGCATCTGTTGTCGAAGGAAGTCTAATACTTTTTTTCTGATTTATCTTCATTTAAGTCGTCCGTATTCACATATATTCCTGTTTCTTGTCATTTGTGTTGTCATCGTCGCCCTCGTTCATTTTTAATATACCTTACTGTTTTTATTGTTCTATTGTATTTATTTGGGTTGTTTTTCCTCATACAAAGACTATATTCCGTTACGAAACTATTTTGTAGTTATTGATCTATATTTTTATTTTTGTTTCAGGTACTGAAAATGACAAGTTCTTTAGCAGTTTTCAAAAAAATAAATAGACATGTTTTTGACAGACCAAAATCGTCAAAACTGAAGAAGGTTATTTGACAGACAACATATACAACTTACACAATGTAACTAATAAAATAACTATTACAGTGGCTGAAAGTATTGATATGTGATTGTGAGAAATTTTTTTTCTCTGTGAATTTATCACCTTGTGTTTTAATATTTAATCTGTTATGTATGTAAACAAATATTTAAGTAGGTCCTTCTAATAATTTGTATTATTACTTTTTTTGTGTGTTTTTTCCCGCTGTAAGTATGTATTGCGTTAGTGATTCTGTGTGCACACCTGTCGTTGTGCTGAACTTTGATCGTGTGTAAATAAATAAATATGTATGTTAGGGGCGTTATATGTTTTTGACGACGACAACAGCTTCTTTTCTTTTTATCTTATGTTGTTATCTGCAGCACAATCACATTAATTTCCAATGGCGTGTTTCCTAAAGAAAACCCGTGCAATTTATAATAGTAACCCTACTAACCCACTGCATGAATCGTTCAAAAGCCGCTGCTTACCACGCGCAAATAATTATATTATATTTAAATTTCAGTTACTCAAGACATTTGCTATACTGAGCCGTAGTTTTGCACCAAAAATAAAATACAGTATGTTACTTTCAAGGTTACGAACTATCCATTCACACTTAGTCTTGAAGTTACTTGTTGTTTTTTTTTTTTTTTTTTTTAAATAGGCATGATATTCCGAAATCATCTCGGGAATGTGTATACATACCCTGATATTTTTTCAGAGCGCGAAAATATTAGTATTCCAGTTGCAGTAGCAGATAACCTGCAGAACCGCCGAGATCTGCGAAAGCCGTTACAAACGACGTAGGTTCACTCATGCAGATGATTCCATGCGGAATTCATCTTCGTGCACGCAGGGAAATTTAATCAAAACCCGCGTGGGTTATTGCTTTCTGGCGCTGTGTGCCGAGTCGTTTATGGGATTGAATCTACAGTGAGCTGATTAGTCTAAGCTAGCGGGTCTGTACATGAACAGCGAGATATTGGACGAGTAAATCCGTGAATCTCTGCAGTATTCAGCGCAGCGAGTCCTGCGAAAGGACACGTCTGTAACGTGATCGACTCTCAGAGAGAAACGTATTATTGTAGTTACCATATTTCTATTGAAACAGGGACAGCAGTCCTATTTGGTTGTTGGTTCTGTTTGGAATGTTCCTACTACAATTTGTTTGGTAGAAGGAACAAAGAGCATCTTTGTTTTACATAATCTATTGTTACTTCTACACAACAAATCGTTGTACAAACAATGCAGATAGTATTGTAAATCAAAGTTCCGATTTCAAAAGAAGTGTGGTACATAAATATTGCTTCTCTTTCAGTGCGATTCTCATAAAGAACTGTCACTGAGAAAAGTATTAATATATAAAATATAGAACACGTAATTCTTTGGATCAAAAAAAAGACATTCCTGTAAAAACTGTTTGTAAACTTACTATCTTAAAAAGTATTTCCAAATACCACAGTAATTATTAGAGACCTGCAAAATTCGCGTTGTTATTTGGTAACATACTAGACTTAGCAGTTATATATGTGTGTGTGTATATATATATATATATATATATATATATATATATATATATATATATATATATATATATATATATATATATATAGGATTACAGTATGAGATTACGCTGGGTATAGCATCTATGTGATGTCAGCTACGTGTTTTATAGCAGGTTGGTGCATTCAAACCTGCAACTTTCAAATATTGGGCAGATGCATTTTACCCGCCAGACCACGGCGTTTTTTGCCTATGAGGGAAGTTAGACGAGTATATAATCATTATGAGTCTAGTCTGTTGGGAAAAAATAACGCAATTTATGCATGTATCTAGTAATTATCTTCTCTATAAATAAATCCAAGAGATGTCTTTATTGAGTACTCAAAAAAATAGCTATAATCTTTACTCCAAAAAAATATTCTCTAACTGGTGGCATCGATAGTAAGATGTTTACACACAGTTAGTCGTGTATGTCAAGATGACTACACAAACATGATTATTTACTTATGTGATATTCTAACTTTATGTCACATACCAATGGTTGAGTGACATTTTTATGTTTTTGGTTTTACATTGGCCAGAATATTTGTAATTAGGAGATAGTTCAAAAATTTAAACTCAATTGTGCTTTTCATTCACGATTCAAATTAGTTAATGTACAGTGACTCATTGTCTAAAGGTTTTCGTTCAATGAAGTAACAGCAAACATTACATTTTACATCAATGTACACAGTAGTGTAACTAGCTAACTAGTATGTGGTCGTCTCTAAAACTTTTAATTGGCTTGTTAAAGACTTCGCGGTAGTTCAAAAGAAGAAGTTTTTTTTTTGTATAAAGTTTTGATTACAAGTAAAGCCTAGAACGTTTCAATAATTTAATAGCTTACTGTGTGCAGCTCTGATTCGAAAGTTGTCTCGTTTTTTTATCTAGAAGTCATTCCCAATTTGTATGGGGAGGAAGGTACAATATTTCTAGCTTCCATCTGAGTGAAGTAGTTATGAAATCAACTGAAACAATAAACAATGCTAGAGAGGAAATATTGTTGTATTATTGAACTGAGGAGTAGAGATGACCTCAACCTTAAAATTGTCATGTCTGGCACAGCTGTGTCACTCGTTGCTTACGCGAGCGATTACATATTGTGTCAGAAAAAAATTGCACGATGAAATTTCCAACAACAAGTAAACTTTTACTATGTGGCTGTACACGTGCTTTGCAATATTGGTATGGATGATGAAATATCGCGAAAATGTTTTGTGCCAACATACCCTTGAAAATTATCTCTAAATATTAGGGATGCAGAAGGAAACTAACTACCAAAATATGAGTTTAATATAAAACTTACAATTTTAAAATTTTAAATTGTAAACGTTATGGCTTGTAGTTAAGCTCTTTGCTAAAATTTTGCTATCGAAAAATCTGCGTTAGCACAAATTTGTAAACAAAAAGAATAAATTTAGCAGGTATTTGTATCCTATCAAAATCACTTTCACAGAACACAAAAATATTTTTTGGGGACCGCAACATTTTAGAGGTGAAAGTTAAATAATTTAATGGCTGTGTTTGTAACTGGCGCAAAATATTTTTTTCCGCGTGATCGTGTAGTTGCATCATCATCGTATTTTTTTTTTTTTTGTTAAGATTGGTAGTTGTAGTTACAGGAACAATCTAAATATTGTCGACGTCCTTATGTCTCCGTAAATTATTTCGCAGGTTTCTCAGTTGAAATATGGTTGTAGTAGATAATTCTTTCAAATAAAAAATTATTTCATCAAATTATTGTTGAAGATTTCCTGATGAAAGATCCACCTGTTTTGCCGTAATATTGTCGAAGTTGTTCAAATGTATATACTCTAGGTTTCCTCAAAATGTTGTAGCAGTCTTTTTTTTTTTCAGCATGAATTTTGGTTCCTTTATAATCTTAGATATTTAGAATTAATTTGTTTTTTCTACTCAAAAACCCTTAAAATCGCACGCGTATTCATTGAAAAATTTCTCAGTATATGTACGATCAAATTACAAACTAACCATGTACAGAAAAGCAACAGAGTATTACAATTCACACTTCAGATTAACACAAAATTACGTTTCAATTTAACTTGAGTGTGTTGTAAAAAACGTTATTTAACTTGATCGTTGCTTAGCAAGCAAAGTTACTTAGTTTGGCTTTTACTCGGATGGACGACTATTTGCTTTCAAACACCGAAAATTATTAAATTGGTAAAATCGGGAATATGTATCGCCAAAATTAATTCACGCGTACATTGTAACGTTCTGTGTATGTGTGAATGTGCGCGCGCGCGTGTTTGGCTGTGTTGCGTTGCAGGAAGTGGGATCTAATATTCGAAAAAAAAAAGTTATGGCAGTACCACCACTTCGTACTTGCACACACGTTCACAGTAGATAAGCCACTGGATGCGAGACGGATGCGTGTGAGTATAGATGATAGTTTATCGAGGGAAAACTTGACTGTTTGCTAGGTTTCAAATCACGTTCAGTTTACTAGAATACTACAGGCTTCAGCTTGCACTTGGCCACAGACTAAATAGTTAGAGACGATGGAAAATCGCGAAAATTATTAGCATAGTCTCCAATATACTGTAGTATCTCAATCGTGACACGTGTGAACAGTTTCCTGGCAAATCACACACGTTCTGTGTTAAAACTGTACAGTTCTAATTGGGTTTGTTGAAGAGGGACACAGTGCTTCATAGAAACGATAGCCAATATAGGTGCGAAACCTTCATTGTTATACATAGCATGTTGGAGTCTAGCAAACAATCAACTTTTTCCGCGATTTACCAGTGTCTCTATAAATAGTTATACAGACGTGAAGTGACGTGGCGGCTCGTTTGATACGGGCGAACTTGGCCGCTGATTGGCTGCCCAAGGCTGTTGATAACATCCCCGTGTATGTTTTTCTCCTGCATGTTACGACAGGTTTCCTATTGGTAGGGCCACGATTTTGTCGCGAAAAGATTTTTGCCCCACTTTGTTTCAGTGTCTCTCGTGCACATCGGCAGCTTTGATTCGTGGTTATTGGCAGCGTGTCTTTGTTCAGACATGTTTCTTATTTGACTGCACCAATCAGAATAAGATTAATGTAACTCCTTACGTCTGTAATTTTCCAAGGCAAGAGAGAGTAAAATTATCCAATTACGGGCGATGTAGCAGACCTACAAATGTGCACATGACGCATCGAAACCAAATGTTGCAAAAATCTTTTCACCATAAAATCGTGGCTCTACCTATTGGCCTGGCTGCCGGCTAGCAGTGCAGCCAGCCACCTTACTCTGATTGGCGGTAGGCGTCTCCGCCATGTTGCTGGCCAGGGAAGCCATATTACTGGCGTGTGTGACTGAGTTCGCTGTCCTACCGGCTATTTCACTTCCGTATTCCTAAATATTCTGTGACTTGGCTGTGTTAATCTATTTGACTGAGCTATAGGCGGTTCGGGATAAAGTGAGCACTCAATAAAACCATGCTTAAGTTCTATTTTCAGACAATTCGTATCTTTCCGCGCGTATCGGCTAACGACGAGAAATGTATAACCTCTCTGGACACGTCACTTAATCTTTGCGCGTATATGGTAAATTGTGGAGCCAGTATGAATCGATACAGATTATTAAAAAAAACATTATTTCAATAAAATACAATTCCGTCAATTTCGGTTCATCTTGTTTCTGTATTTTTGTATTTAAATAGGAGAATATTGCTAGAGGTACGTCAATTTCGCGGATTCATCTGGCGGCAGCCTAGACTTGTCAGTCCTATACACCCACTGGCTACAATCGATTATATATTGGCTTATAACCGTACAAGCAGGTAGCAAGCGATAGCACTTTGCATTATATCCTTATTTACTACTGGCTTGCAGTAGTCAAACGAGTTTCGTAACAGCCACCAGCAAATCACAGACATGACAGCGAAGTATACATAATTGGCGTTCAACCTGACCTGTAATGTATCTGCGAAATTGCCAGAATTATGCGTAATTTTGTTGCCAACCATACAAATAGTAAAAACAACTATGGTTAATGTTAAATTATATGCAGTAACGGCTAGTGATATTTGTCAAATGTTAAATTTTTAGTGCTCACTTAATCCCGAATGACCTATAATAAGAATCCCGCTATTGTAATATGTAATACCTGTCATTAGTCTACTGACAGCTACAGTGTATCAAAACCACCAAATCATTCATGACACAAGAAACTACGGCGTTTTCAAGTGTATGTTGGTACAGAACATTTTCGCAATGTGCCATCATCTCTACGTACGGGTTAAAATCGATTTTGTAAAGTTGCTTGGCCCATTTATAGGAGGGAGTGTATGCATGTCTGATCCAGCCACGCAACGCAATTAGTTCAGGCTTCTGCCACCAAACAAGCGCTCGACAGCTTGCATGCACTTGGCAGTACCCGTCATGCAGTGCAGGTATTGTTGAAACAAGTGAGGAACTCTTGCCTCGGTCTGACGTTGAATCAACTCACCAAAACATCATACAGGCGGGTGTTGTAGTTAACTGAAATTGTTCGTACACGGTACTATCATGAGAGAGGCGTGATCTGCTCACGTGCTTAAATTTCGAGATACGTTGCAGGGAAATGACTGTGCATCCTTCACAGCCTCTATTGCGACGACATCTCTCACTGGCATACTGTGTCGTGGCTTACAGCGGGGAATGCTTTTGGCCAGTAATTTAAAAAAAAATTCGCAGTAGACTTATCAAACGCATGTAAACCAGTCAAACCAGAAATATACAGATGTGTTTTGGCGAGGGGTATGTAATCTTGACGAGGACGAGCCCATCCGCCATTTTAATAACTGAAATATGTTGTTTATTACCATTTAGAAACGTGTATAATGCGGCTGTCGGTTTGCCAACCATAACTTCACTTCTCAATACACCTACAGCCTGGCCGTAGAATAACAGGTCTGGACCATGGAGGTATTAGTCTATGGAGTGGAAGCCTTTGAGAAAATTTGAATTCGGCCAACAGTCGACGTTTAAAGACAAGTATAGAGCTAGTGGTGGCAAATCATTAAAATATAGCTTTGAGCTGAATGAAAATGTTTTAGTTTTTTGTTAACTACACATTATGGTGAAAGTTTGTGCAGCTCTTGGCCTTACAAACAGATTCGATCGTTGCGGAGGATTATCTTTGTACAGGTAAGAAACTTTTATTTAAATTCATCAAGTTTATAAAGTACATACACACAGCGAGAGCTAATTCGGTTTTTATTTATATTTCTGAAGCAATTATAAACTGTTGTGTACGATTGAAATAGAGAATTTGCGCGGATTTTTGTAAAAAATTACATAATTACATTGCTTTCTGCTATTGTTTTGCCACCCAAAATATGTCGACTCATGAAAAATAACGTCCTGCGCATGCGCAGTTCGAAAATGTTCGAAAATGATCGGCTTCACACGATTACCATTGAAATGTACGGCAGATGCCATTCCATAGACTAATACCTCCATGGTCTGGACACTCACCTGGAAACTTGACCTCCTTGTTGTTTGGTTGCAGTTGAACAAGTTATCGAGAGTGTTGTGCGTCTTTGGCGCTGCAATCAGGGCGGTCGAGCTCAAACTCCTAAGGCATCGCTCTTTAGTTTAGTAGTGGTTTCGAACATTTTCTTTTTAACGCAAATTAATACGTATATCAAATATTCATTCTGGCAGTTTTAACACTAACATAATCATCGTTTGTATCTGAATTTTTCTGTTGCAATACACCAAAAGGATTTTTAGATTTTCGCCCCTGAAGTATCACATATTTTGTTGTCAAAATAAGCCAAAATGAAGCAAAATAATTTTTTTGCTAGCAAACGGTAAATTATTTTTAAAAACGCTCTGGCAAAAATTATTTATTGTATGACTGTACACAGTCTCAAATTTAGGTTAAAAAATATTCGAGTTACTTTCGATTGTTTGAAATAAATGACCTCGTTTTTAAAGGCAGTAAATCAGCCTCGCACACACTGAGTTTTGTTTCACCGTCTCTAATTACATCACTTACGACGAGACACCAAAAAAAGCCCACTTACGTACCGTAATATAGCTACAATTAATTTCCCGCCCCTTCCCCCCTGGGATTAAATTTTAAAATGAACGCGCTACACGTGTGTAATCTCCGTCCCCAGTTCCTTGGTCGAAAAGTTAGGGGCGTCTTGAGTGGCGGAGAAGGGCCTTGAGAGATGGTGGAACTAGTGTCTGCGAGACACTCGGGAGAGTCCTGAAGAAGAATCTGCGGGCCGCGGAGAGATTGATGACCCGAGGAGTCTCCGGAGTCTCGGCGCGAGTTAAGGAACTGCTTTGAAGAGGAACGACCGACTTCCGCGAGACGGCGAGCTTCTCGGCGCATTCAACTTGCCCTCTGACTGTAATTCCGCCGCAGAGTTGTTTAATCATCTGAGTGCATAACGAAGATCAACAATTGTCTCGAGCGGCTCTGCGTTTAGTTGCGAGTGAAACTTAGACCACGGCCTGCTGTTGTTAAGACTGAGTATTGCATGTGAAGATTTGTTTACATGGTAAGACGTTTGTCTTATGTTTAGCATTCACTTTCACTTGTCTGTAAGTGGCGATGTCACACACGAAGACTAGTTCAGAAATTCGAGTTATGCTGGAATCGCAATAGTATGAATGACGCGACATGATGGACTCTTTAACAACACTCGATTTCGCTAACATTAGTTTGTCTGCCGCGTGAAAAATAATAAAAAAATTAATTAATTAATGTTAATAGTTCTTTGTCAGTACATACTTATATCTTGTAAGACAGCCAGTAATATTAAATATGTTTATTTTGTTGTTAATTTGTAATAAATATTTAATACACAATCGCTTTTTTCTCGTGCAAAATTAATAACAACTACACGTTTGCTTAAAGAGGTTACGATATGCTTGTGATAACAAATAACAATCTTTCTTAAAATTATTATATGCAGTTTACTACCAACTCATCAGTTTCACCAACATTTGAGCACTAATGAAAATCCACTTTTCATCTTTGTCGCGTCCGCGGCGCGCGATTAAAACAGAGATACCTTTTGCTCGTAAATCACGTCGCGACCGCAATTTTTGTCGTGCTAACGTCACAGAGGCCTCAGCGCTGATTAGTTGAAAAATTATTTTATTCACGTTGCACAGTTCACATTGTGCAGTTCGCGTCGTGTCCGTCGCGCTATTGTGATTATAGCGTTGTTTTGTTATTTAATAATGTAAATTGCTCACCGCACTTTCCTTATTACTTGCTTAAGGGTCGTGTACAGCAGGGCACTGCATGCCGCATTTGACGTACGGAAACAAGCAAGCGATACGAGCTAGTCTGGCTCGTGCGTCTACAACTCTGTCGTCTTTATGGGCGGGGCGCGGAAACAGCGTGCAATTTTTGGTCATTGACTCTTTCCTATGGAACTTAAAACGGTGAACTTATTTTTATTATTTACCAACAGTCCGTTGTTACTCCAGCGCATTTTTTTTTTTTTTTTTTTTTTTTTTTTTTTTTTTTTTTTTACGATTCCGGTTGATACTTTTTAAGCGACAGCATTCTGACCAAGCCGTCTTTAGCCATTTTGAGGTGCCTTGAATACATGATATCTAGAAAACAAAAATAGAGAAGCATTTTTTTTTCGTAAATAAAGATATATAACAAATATTTCGTATTATTTCTTTTAAAAAATGTCTACTAACACGCTGCAACAGTGTCCATGTCCCAGTTGTACAGTACTCTTAGGCAATAATCGTATTATATTTAACAGAATTTGAGTTAGAACCACACGAAAAATTTTTCTTTATTTTAATTTTTAAAGTACCTCAAGTTACCTTAGAAATTATAAAGTTCTTCTGGGAATTGATTCACTGTAGTAATGTAAAAAAAAATTGTAAGTGGTTGTTTTCAAAAATGTATTCTACATCATAGTCTTGCGTTATGCACACTCTAAATCTGAATTAGTGAATATTCACTGATTTACGCCAATGGATGGAGCAGTTTCAACAAATTGTATCAGTGAGTAACCACTGTGGGATTGGGGACTATTCACTGATTCCGATAAAGAGTACCAACATTCCACAAGTTAATTAATGAATTCCACAGATTTTCCACTAATTTTTCACTGATTCAATAAGTGAACAACTGTTTTTTGAAAACAACTGGAAAAACTGTGAATATTCACTTACTCACTTGTGAGATGTTGGCACTCTTAAAGGAAATCAGTGAATATTCACTAATTAAGCAGTGACTATTTTCACTGATTCAAACTGTTGAAACTGCTTCATCCATCAGCGTGAATCAGTGAATATTCACTAATTTAGATTTAGAGTGCACACTTTCAAATTAGACGTGTTGTTTCTGTACGCAGCGCAAATAAACGTTGTCTGATGTTAGATGTGTCATTGCCTGCTTGAAACAACTATTCAGTAAGTCTTTTAACTGTTCAAGAAGTGTGCCAAGTCCCTGTTTGATCTGTAAACAAGAACTTTCCTTTCAGAGTCGGCAGATAATGTTTGCTCGTGTCGGTCCAATTACAGACGAGCCTTCACTACGTGGGTGACGCGGAAATGGAAGAGTCCCAAAAGTCAATATCATTCAGCTAAAAACATTAGAATTTACCGGAAACACATTTACGACTCCTATTAATTAATAAAACTTTTTTTTTTCAAACTTAACTTGAAATACGTTTTTCTTTTCTATCCTTTTATATAGACCGGAAGAAAAAAAATGTATTATTTACAGGGTATTCAGATTGCTTAATCAACGGTGGATTCTGGTGGTTTGTTAAACCAAACGCAGGAATTTCCTTGAGTAAAATGTATGTTCGATAAATGTTGATAAAAATATCGTAATTTTAGTGAGTAATTTTTTTGCACAGTTCATTAAAAAAATCATTTAAGTTTTGGAATATGTATCTACGTCTTACATTTATCAGTGTCATTTTCGTGGTCAGTGGGACAGCAGAATGGAAGTTCCACATTTTCTAACGCAAGCCATACAGATTGTATAAAGCATATTTTCTAGCTCGGAACGCACTGTGCCTTTATTAACAATCTCGTCATGCAAAATTCTCACGGCCTACCACTGTTGCTTTCAAATTGATTATATTATGTTACGGTTAAATGCTCACCTTGTTTTCAATGACAGTCGTATCATATAGTTGGTTTACAGTTAGCAATTTTCCCATTATATATATATATATATATATATATATATATATATATATATATATATATATATGATTTAATGAAATCACTTAGTGGCATGTGTACAACAATGTCAGAAGAAAATGTCTAAATGTACTTATGCAAATTTACTTCTGATTTAAAGTTTAATTTTCACAATCGACGGCCAATATCTTAAATTGCATAACACAAAATACTCTGTTTCATTTTATCTGCAGTTAATACTGTATAAATGAAAATTACGAAGTGTTACTTTAGAATCAAACAGAATTATTTGGCTTGCGTGGTATCAGTAACTTCATTTGCGAGATGACAAAGAGAATAATTTTAAAAAACCATTTAGCATCATCAATGGTAATTAGTTGATTCCGTAATAACATACTTCTGTTGTTAGAAGTAGATTTAACACTTAAATATTCTGGTTTCATGTAAAATATAGGCTATCGGTAGTTTTAATACGTATTTATGAAGATTCTGGCAGGACGTAATCTATATAGGTCCAAGGAAATACGAAGGGCGGGGGGGGGGGGAGGAAATTGTATCCCACCCCGAAGAGCTTACTTCATAATATCGCCTGAACACTGATGTGTTGGCGGTGGAGAGGAGAGGGGTATTTTTTTAAATTGGGTTAGCGCCACCAGTACAATAAATAAAGTTTCCGTTAAACACATTGCTATCCGTATATTTCATTAGGGGTTTTGAATTACAGCAATAATATGGAAAGTCCGGACTAACCGAGAAACTAATTTACTGGACTGCGTTTATGTGGTTAGTGGCGCGCATAACTGAATGAATATTATTCAATTTCATTTAAGAAAACCGGTCGCAAAATAAAATAGTTTCGTACTTCTCTTTTGCTCACAAAATCTGCTTGTTGAAAAAATTCGAAATTTGTGTATGCTTATAAAGGCGTAGTTCATTGCTTTGGAACGCCAAAAGAGCTAGCCTCATGTAGCGTTAATTTATAAAATTATTTATAATTGTTGAGCATACACATGATGCATGTCTGTCTCATGTGACTCTCCCGTATTATGAAATTTCTGTTCTGAGAAATGTGTCCGAAACCTACCTGGCTTCCTGAATAAGAACGGTAGCTGGCAGTCTGTGTACAGACCCACTTCTCAGAAGTATATTGTCAAAATACGGAATACTTACATGCGACAGGCTATACATATATGTAACACAGGCTCCTGGTGGCAAGTATGTCGTAGCTTGTGACCATATTATGTTCGGGAATCCAAGTCCGGAATTCAGTGGTTACACGCTGGGGTCCCAACAAGAAGAAAGTTGATGCTTGTTAGGAAACATTCTACAATCTGCGTGGCTTCGCTGTACACACGTTGCATTCAGTATTTTACAGTTGCGTACGAGGGGGTGGTTTGTGCACGTAGGGGGATGTACCACGTCACCATATGTTCAGGAACTCGTGATAGGAAATGCGTTGTTTACATGCTTGGGTCTCTGAAATTTGCTGGACAATGTAATGCAGTCCATAACATGGATTACTAAAAGAAAACGTTTGTAAGACAACAAAAACTTAAAAACGCTGAGTACTCGTGTGTTTCACCGCGTAATCAACATGATGTTCAACACGGAGAACTTCACTAGTTACTACAGAAATGAGTGTATGAGCAAGACCCATTATCACCGAGCCTGACTTGTAGAAGATATTTATTTATACCCGTTTTGTCGAATTTCTCGTATCACTGACGATCTGCTTCGTGCGTTACTCGTCTAATGATTCTTTATATCGTTTTTGAAATAGCAAAATAAAAAATAGTTTAAGAGCGTAGGAAAAATATTATTTGCAAATTACACTCGTATACATACATACCTGCACACATTCACACACACATACAAGCACACACACACACAAACACACACACATATGTGTATATATATACACAAACTTGAAACTATAAAAAATATTTTCTTGTTACTAAATTAATACCAACAACAAGAAATATCAGGTTACATAATTTACTAATCATTGCCCCGGAAATTATAATTTTGTTCTGTGTATAAGTTGTTTGGACGTCATATGTCATACATAAACCTGAGAAGAGCAAGGCATGAATCGGTAGACCACAGTTTTGACAAAACTGTTCTAAACGAACCACTGAGGAGCAAATACAAGCAAATTTTTCTATGTGAGAACAAGATACTGATTTTTTTTATGATAGTTTTAACACTAGAAACAAATTTCGTACGTCGCGTATAAAACAAATAACATAAAACTTCACGTGAAAGAAACAAAGTGAGCATCAGTAGTAATTTTATTTGATATATAACTAATGTAATTTATTTATTTGTCTCAGTAAACAACATGACAATTCATTAATGTTCAATAACTTCTACATCACTACAATGTTTATTCTGGTAGACTGTAGCCTTCGTTACATATAACATTGTAATGAATCATAGAAAACAATAGGAACGAAGTCGAAATAAGATCCCCTTTATTGCAGCGAACTTAGACTGTAATTTAAACTGTTCACGGAAACAAAAACTTAATAACTTAGTTTACCTTCAAGAATTAGAGTTTCATTTACTAATGTGAAGATAATTTCGTTTAACAGCTACCTCCACTTAATGTTACAGATCAGCAGAAAATATTTTCTCCGATGCTATGTGTAAAATGCAATAAGTAAACATTTATTAAACTGCTCAAACTGTGGTGTTAATCAGAAACACAACCACGAAATTTAGCTGCAGCTTCCCTACCGCAGAATATAATATCACACATTATCTTACAGAAAATGATATGAGTAAACGTAAATTGGTATTAACAGGAAAACCAAGAGAGGATAAAGATTACGCAAGTTTACGTAAACTGATATACTATACCCATACGTCCAAGGGATAATGTTTTATTACCGTGAAATCTAACCTTACCAGGCCTAAGTGGTTGTAATTAGTTTGTGTTTTTCGTTTTCGATGTTCATATGGATGTTTATGTATTAGTTTATTTTATCACGAAAAAAATTTATATTTTAACTGCGTGAGTAACGGTTCATTGTTCGCGTGAATGAAAGGCACTAGGCTTATTTTAAATTCGTAATTAAGTATATCGGTAACTTATAGATTTATGTAAATTAAGGTAGCCTCTCTCTCTATATATATATCTAAGTGTATATTTAAATATTTTTCTTGTATAAACTTACTGTACTTTTAGCCACTTTTAACTTGTACATGGAGAATAGCGGTGAAGAACGTTGTTTTATAATTAGAGATGGGAAAATTTCGCGAATTCAATAACCTGCATGTTAGGATCAAATATCCTATGCATACTCAAACCCCGACCATTTGTTCCCTAGCTGCTACTCAGTGGAACAGCAGACAATGAACGAATAGATGGAGTTTGAGTATGCATGGGATATTTGATCCTAGCATGCAGGTTATTGAGTTCGCGAAATTCTTCCCATCCCTACTGCTTCAAGTACCAGTCTGCGAATCTTCGATTTTTTACGTGGCTTTCTTAGGCAATTACCTACCACAGTAAGCTTGTAAATGAGAACATATGAATATGTGTCCATAAATTTCAATTTACTAGCGTCCTCTTTTAATAGCTTTCACAGACCCTATCAAATAATCTCATTCGAAAACACATTGAAAATGCTTCTCACTTATGTGGCCATAGACACTTTATTACATCGATATTTTTATCCCTCTCGTATTTCCTTTATCTCTGGGTATATGTCACGAAAGTAGAAAAGGCGGAAATTGAACTTGGATAAGGAACATTATTTCGAAGTTTATTCTTTAAGCGAGTTTCATATAGCTTACCTCCAACCAATGTTTTAATAAAATGCACAAATACGTTAAAATAAAGCAGTTAAAGAGTTATCAGCGTATAACACTTCATCGTTGCATTTATAACCCGCAAAAAGAAAGTTTTTTTTTTTTTCATCACACATTAATGTTACCGAATGTTGAAATTATCTGCGAGTCTGTAGTGACTAAGTTAACAAGCTAACATTTTATTTCCAAACTGGTCGTTTTAATTTTGTTTTTCGGCTGTGAAAATAACTGGAAGATATTTTCTACATAAAATTATATGAATAAGAGTAGTTAATATCGTAGAGCAAATCATACATTATAATGCTTTTGAAAACTAAATCTCGTAGTCATAAGTTAACGGCTAAGGCCACTGAAAACGCCATAGGAGTACGACAGTTAAGTAACGAAGTCTAGTTTTTTCGAAAGAAAAAGTTCAAAGCGCATGAGATTAATGTTCTGCCTTCGTGTCGTTAAACAATTTTCGAACACGTAAACTGAATATAACCAAACACGACACACATGCATTGCCTAGTTAACAATCTGTATTTTAAAGTTGTCGACAACACCGGGTATTTACTTTCAAAATTGTGGCAATTAATATTATATCTAGGGCTGTTTTACATTTCAGGAAGCACTGGGACGATATGAACCAAATTTTATGGTTAAAAATTAGTTGTCTAGTTATCATTCAACTATTTTAGCAAGCGCGCAATATCATAATTAGATATGGTGAAATTGCGCAAATTCAATTACCTGCATGTTAGAATAAAATATCCTATGCGTACTCAAGCCCTGTCTATACGTTCATTGTCAGTTGTTCCACTGAGTAGCAGCTAGTGGACAAATGGTCGAGGCTTGAGTATGCATAGGATATTTGATTCTAATGTGCAGGTCATTTAAATCGCAAAATTTCACCATCTCTAATCATAATATAAAACTTTGTGGTGATAAATAAAAAGTGTTTGACCTCCGAATAGCAGGATATGTGCTACGTGCGAATATTGTATTCTTTTATAATTATAAATTCATTTCCACAAATAACTTTTAAAAAATTTACTGTAGTTTGTGTTCTGACATATATATAATATTTATATATATAAATAATAACGCATTATGTAAATCATTAACACAATATGACAAAAATGTATCTTGCATCTCAAGAAAAGCACGACGATCCCCACAATTAACAATTATTGGAGGCCTAATACTACGGGAGGCTATATAAAATTAAATGACTAAATTTATGTCAGGCAATTATTTTATAAAGGCGGTAATGTAAACATGTTTTTATATTCCATTACTACCAAAATACTGAACTAATTAAAAATAACCTTGTTCGCTGACAGGATCTGTTATACGCATCAAGTATGTCCTATACGGGACCTATTTTTCTGTCAATTTAAGATACTACCAATATACGAAAATAACTTGTCAGTCATATCTGGTAACAATTAACTGATACCCGCACTTATTATCGTAAGCAAGTAGTACATACTCTGAGTCAGACTGTGTGGTCATTTCGCTTTTTTGTTAATATGCCACGTTTACTAACCTGATACTTATTACTAGCATAAAATATAACATTACTTAGCCCTTTTCCTTAAAATATATGTTATTATAAAATAAATAGTTTTATGTTTTATCATTTTCGGATCAACGAACCAATTGCCGTTAAATTTGGTGCACCAGTAAAGAAGTGGTAACCCCTGCAATTTAGGTGTTTTTAATTACTTAAGTATTTATTTTATGAAATGGCGGTCATTTAGCAAATATGCTCTATCTGCCGAAACCACAGGATAGTGCCAGCCAAATCTGGAGCGTGGAGGCCTTCTTATATAGCCAGTAAATTGTTTTTTGTATCAGGTAACAGTAGAGTCGTGTATGAGTCCCGAAATGTTTGTGATACTTTCACTTCATACTGCATAATTTTTTAATTCGCCATTAATGATCTCGCTATCGAAGAAGTGTTCAGGCTTAAATATTTCAAAAACTGTATTTTCTTACAATTGTGAGAATAGTGGACACATTAGTGGTATTGGTGAAATATATTAACTTTTGCCCTTTTCTATGGTGTGGTTGTTTATAACACATAACCTTCTAGTAAGTATACTGCATTAGTCATTTTTTCCATGAGGGTAATTTCCAATATTTTAACGTGAGCTATAAATCTAACAAGTTAAAATACAAGTTATATGTTTTAACTTAATTTTAAATGTCTGCGTTTATTGCAGTAGATGATAACACATACTTTCAAAAATGTTTAATGGTGTTAATACATCATCTTTATTATCCGTAATATTTATAACATTTTTAGGGAGCGAAATCTTTTCTTATAATTTCATGTAGTTTCAAACTTTTGTTACGACCACTTACCAACTTATTTCAACTTGAAATAATGACATCCGTTGGCATTAAATTAAGATATACCGGTGCATTTTTATCCAAAAATTGTAGAAAGTTTAATACAAGCGTGCAAAAACAACAAAAATACAGGAAATAGTCAGCGATTAGCTGAAGTAGTGCACATAAAGTGAAAGATAAAGACTTGCATTTGAGGGTGATATTCTCCTCTTTCTTTCCGCAATAAGTTATGAGAACTGCGGAAACAGACACATAAATTGGACGAGCTTCAAGGGATTTACTTCCGGGCACTTTGGGGCGTTAACCCAGAACTTTGTGCTTCCATTTGTCTTTTCTCAGTATGTGTGAGCGGTATTACATCTGAGAGTCCCGCTGCACCGGGTAATTCGGACTAACAACCTGCCGTTAGAAGACGAGGTGAACTATGAACTATAATGGTCCATTATATACATTGTAGAATTTCAGGACAGGCATGTGTACGTCTCTCTCTGTATATATATATATATATATATATATATATATATATATATATATATATATATATATATATATACACACGCATATGGATTTATAAATACACACACACATATATATATATACATACACACATACATATAGGATGTCCACAAACCAATACATAATAAACATACCACGCGAATCCTGGGCTAAATTGGAGACGAAACTGTGAGGAAATGTACGACGACAATTAACGTACACAATGTGGCAACACTGCACGGAGATAGTCCCCTCTTGCACTCCACGTCCAGGTATTATTATATGTATGTTAGGTCAAGTAAACGTAGAATGACATTTGGACTACTCGGGATTTTAACTTGAATCCATAATATATAGGTCAGAACAGCAGTAGTAAGATAAATAAGATACCTACAGGAGCGTAAGCAGGGATTAAGTACAGTGCTATGTTGCCACATTGTCCATATAAAATGTCATCGTACCACATTTTGCCACTAATCGTCTCCAATTTAGCCCAGGATTCGTGCTGTGTGCTTATTATGTTTCCTTCTGGACACATGTGTATGTATATATATATATATATATATATATATATATATATATATATATTCAAGTACATACATACAAAATCTTAGTTATTTCTATTCACGCTGTCTCAAGAAAGAAAGTATGCAATAGGCATTACCTTTTTTTAAAACGCTGAATTTACACGAAAAAAAATTTTGTCTACTGACCTGTTCCCAGTATTCTACAGTTTATCTGTACGTTAGAATATGTCGATTGCTCGTTGGGTGTTTTGCTAACTCAATGGTATGCTATTTTTTGCTTTCAGTTAGCTACTGTTTTTACTATGTTGAGAGTCTTCCCGGATACGTCAAATAATTCACGGGTCATTTGCAAAAGTGACACAAACGCATAAGTTTATGAGCTTTAACTAGTTTCCGAAAGATACCACGAATTTTTCAGGTCCACATTCGACAAGACAGTATGTTTTCTTTAATTATTTACATAGAATGCTTGCGAATAAAATTTCCAAAGCTTGAAACGGTGTTGCAGAGAAGTGGAAGTCATACTACCTTTATTATGGCACCAACACTAACATTTCTTGTGAAGTTTTGTCACACGTAAGGAAAACAAATGAAATAAGAGAAATATCCATGAAATGAGTCAAAGTGAAAATTGCCTTTTGTTCAACAGATATAACATTTTTGTTCCTTTCCAGCAGAGATTGGTACTAGCGACGTATGTACTTATATAAATAAGTTACCAGCCACCTGCAAATCCTACATAAACATATGTGTTGGCAGTGCTACAATGTCGCGTCTTTTTAAACCACAGCTATCGTTTTTATATATGTATGAACGCAAGTTCTACTATCCCAAAATTTTGATTAATTTATTCAAAACTTTATGAATTCGTACCGGGTGGGTACCTGTGGGTCTGTTATATTTGACTGCACGTTGTCAATGCGCATAAAAGACTACAACTACTCTTCGTAGTTGTTCCTTTTCAATAATTTACACGAAAGAGTAATTTACGATATGAGAACTCGATTTGTAGTACACTATAAAAATGTTACTTCAGTATTCTTAGGAATATTACATTATACCTTTAGGATAAATTTAACTTTTACAATTGTAGTAAAATTATAGTTAAGCTATAGATCCTGTCTTACCAGTATAGGAGATGGAATTTTTAGAGGCAAGCTGGTACCCAGAATAATTATCAGTCCTACAGTGAAAGCACAATTGCTAAAATACTCAAATAGCTAAATAGTTTATATCACTGTGCGTTAAATAAGTTCTGTACAAAAAGTTGTCCAACATTGGCCAATTAGGCTGTGCATATGGGACAATATACTCAAGCTACCTTTTTATCTCTGTACATTTCCATCGCCCATTTTAATTTAGGCAGGTTATATTTGGAGTACTGGTTTTCTTGTTACAAAATATTATATTTTCACCCATACGACAAAACCTATTGATTATTACCAATTATCCCAATGCACCTGACACTGGCAATTATAGTTAATGTTGTATAACATATACATGCATTATTTATAAAAAATGTTTTAATGGAACAATTCTGTATTGTTGTTGAACCCAAACTCTTGACCCTCTTAGAATGTTTAGAGTTTTAAATATTCGTAGTACTAGATTTCTGCCCGCTGATACATCCGTGTGCGTGCTCTACACAGAAAATATGACCACAAGTCCTGCATAATCAGTGTATTCATCAAATCCAGATTTTGTAAATAAAAAACATTTTACAATTGGTTAGTAGTAACATAAGTTCTTTTAAAACGTTGGACCCGTAAAAATTCAAAATTTTATATTTGTGCCAAACACTGTTCTACTTTTACACATCAAATAACCTGTCGTTTCCCCAAATAAAATAAATGTTATGTCCCATAGTTTCGGCATAATCACCTATCACAGTCACAAAATAGGAGCTGCGGTGTAGCCGTAATAAGAAAAAATAATTAACTTTCAGAAACAAGAAAATTCGTATTGATACTTAATAATTTGAGCTACTTAAAGACACTTTCGTAAACACAAAGCGATGCACTTTTGTATTTTAAAAAATAAATGAAAATGAGTACATTTTTGCATAACTTAGACATTGGGCTACTACTGAAATTTTCAAAATTTAACTTTCTTTTGTCAGACATGTTATAAATTGTTTTGATGCACTGACTTTCAGTTCCTGTAATTTTGAATTCAGTAGTTAATTACTTTTTTGATTTTGGCTACACCGCAGTGGCCATTTTGTGACTTTGATGAGTGATAATTAGGGACCCCTAATTTTCACGAAAAGATTTTTTCCCCACTTTGTTTCAGTGCCTTACGGGCATACCTGCAGCTCTGCTTCATAATCAGTGATTGGACGTGTTATCTCTGACGTGTCTTGGGGTTTTACTGGCAAATCACATACTTGTGAGGTTGTAGTAACGTTATTGTGACTGGCAAAGTCAAATGAGAGACATCACTTCACAAAGACACACTGCCAATAATCACGAAGTATATCTGCATATGTGCACGTAAGGCACTGAAACAAAGTTGTGCTAAATTATTTTCGCGAAAATCAGGGATCCCTAGTGATAATACAAAAATTATGGGGCATATTTTTTAATTTGGGGAAATGACATGTTATCTGACGTGCAAAAGCTGAACATTGTTTGGCACAAATATAAAAAAACAAAATTTTACGGGTCCAACGCCCTTAACTCTCGTAGTTTTTGTGAGAGAGTTTCCAGAGTAAAGACAACAGATTCTAATATTTGTTCATTCAAGTTCTGAATTAATTAGCATGCACTGACTTGAAGTGGAATTTTTATGACTACAGCTATAAATGAGTCAACAAAGAAATTAAAAATAATTACTTGTAATCGGTAAATATTCATCAGTTCCTATCAAGAGTGTAAGCATTCCAAAATGAATCACTTAACAGATATTTATTTATTCCTATGAAGAGTAGTAGCACTCAAAGGGCGATTCAGTGAATATTCATTTATTCCTATTAATATTGTAAACATGTCACTATAAATATATTACAATTTGTAAAGTAATTCTGTAGAAAGAATGCAAATTATTAAACATAAATTTTAAATTTGATCCATTTTTGTAACGTTGATATTTAAGGATGTTTCTTTTTAAAATCTTTTCCGATTAATTTTTATAGTGCTGATTAATAACAAGGGGGAAAACTTATCGCTATTCTTTAACTAATTTTCATTTTAATCCTTCTAAAATAAATCTCGATTGTGATAATTTTTTTGTAAAAGTGATATTATATATGTTGTAAATTTTAATATAAACAAAGTACCTTGCTATAGCTAAAAAAAAAAATGTGGATGCTAGAAACTGAGTATACGTATCGATGCCTAATATTTTTAATAAGCAACTTATTGGAAAACTAAAACGCACTTAACCGCATTTTACACTCTTATGTGTTCAATTTAAAATAAATAATATTTAGAAAAATTGTATGTAAATTCTTACGCAGTAAATGTTTCGAAACTAAAAAAAAAAAAAAAAAAGACACCTAATTCTATCCTCGTTGCTACTCCGCAAAACATTATAAAGCATATTTTTTGTCACTTTTCGTACTCTAATATAGTGGGTTAAAGAAAAATTTCAAAATCATTTTTGTAATTTACGTACTGAACATTTTAAAGCTAAGTGCAGCTTTGTAAGATATTGACGATAGCTCGAAAACATATTTTACCTATTCGAATCCTCCGTAACTTCTCCCCCCCCCCTACCCACCCTAGCCCATAAAAACCTTATTTTTTATAAGGTATCAGTTTCGTACGAGAAGTAATCGACGAGAAAACTGTCGCATTTTGAAGCTATGAGGCAAATCGTAAATGAGCAAGTGTTAACCTTGTACACGGGTGCAGTCAGGCCCCTTATCTTCATGTTGTGTTCTGATAACACTAATTTCAAATAGGTGACATACACCATTATTATTATTATTATCATCATCATCATCAATATAACAGCAGCAAATTGTAGCCTACATGTCTGCTTATAACTATACCTAATTATTTCCCCAAACCCATTTCAGGAAATGCACCACATAATAATTAAAAATTCGTGAAACGCAGTTATGTTTCACAATACTCGTGTTTAAATCCTGCGTACCTTCATTCAATTCGAACCTTAATTGAAAATGACATGTCCGTGCACGTTTAAATTGGCAGAACATGTGCTTAATTTCCGCTCTGCCTAAGCATGGGTTGCTGAAGTTTGTCGAATGATTTTTCATTTTTCACGGGAAAACTGCCTGGCAGAGTTTCAGTACGTTATAGAATTATCGAGAATGTACAGCCTAAGGTTTGTTAGAATCTACCCTCTGACGGAAAAGTGGGGATTTTGTTTCAGAAGAAAAAAATCCCTGCTTCCAACTGCTCGACTGTCGGGGATCGCAAACCATTGTCCCGCTTCATCATGTGTTTGGTCTTCGAAGTAGTCTGCGGCGACCCAGATCTTCCACCCTTGTTCTGAGCTTCTCTGCGTCGCTCTCGCTGGAAGGGTAGTCTCTCTTACTTCCTTTCTTCTCCACGATCTTCTCATCCACTCCACCCTAGTCTGTGTCAAGTACAGCAAGGCTGCGACAACTTGGCCGTTGAGAGTCGCGAGGGCAACATGGTGCTGGTACGAGATGAAGGAGACTGGATTACGACCAATGTACCCGGGCACTGGGAATGTTCGTCTCGGTCGACCAGGGTGAAGACGCACATCGATTGCATTGCCTCCTCTCCTCTCCCTTGCTCTAAGGACCGCATCCACAACGTTTACCCTGCCAACACTATCTCCTCCTTTCATTTCGTGCAGAAACTCTCCTAACCGCCGACTTGTTTACCCTACTCCAGGGCTTGTCGTCGACCGCAGGAATCCCTCCGGGTTTATCGATCGTCGGAGGTCCTCGGCGAGAAGGTTGAGGGACGCCAACTTTGCTCGCAGTTATTTACGTCTGCCTGCTCAAGACAGGTGTGCTGTCTGCCCCCGCGGGTGTCTTCCCAACGTCAGAAAGTCGCGGCCAGCGGGGACAGGGAAATTGAAGCGAGGAGTGCAAGTAATAGCCGAGTCTGTGAAAGGAAAAAAGTAGCGAATGTCGCATGGTTAGAGCCACGACACAGACTGAATAGTAATACAGACGTGAAGTGACGTGGCGGCAAATTTGATACGGGAGAACTTCACGGCTTATTGGCTGTCCGTGGCTGTTGATACCAGCCCCGTGTACGTTTGGCTCCTGCATGTTACGGCGGGTTTCAATTGGCTTAGCTGCCGGGTAGCGGGACAGCCCTTACACTGATTGGAAGTAAGTGTTTCCGCCATGTTGCTGGCCTGCCAAGCTATTTTGCTGGCATGTGCGACTGAGTTAGCCATCCTACCGGCTTTTTCACTTCTGTAATCCTAAATGTTCTGTGGCCACGAGTTTGTTACGAGCAGATTTTTGCACCACTTTGTTTCAATGTCTTACGTTGACGTCGGTGGTTATGCTTCGAGATTATCGGAGGAGTGTCTGTGGTCAGACATGTCTCTCGTTTGACTGTGCCAATCAAAACAAGGTTATTGTGTCACCATAAGTACAGCTGGTGGTTTTTGGTGAAAATAAGTATGCAACATTTTGTGTCAATGCATAACACTCACATCTGTACCTCTGCTTCGTGGGTATTGGCAGAGTGTTTTTGTGCAGAGTCGGTATTCATTTGACTGTGCCAATCAGTACACGGATAGCTACGACACGTCACGTCTGTGATTTGCGGGTTTAACCTCCACGCACTGGGTGTTAAGGCGTCCAATCACTGTCCACGTAGCAGAGATGCAGGTGCGCACGTAAGGCACTGAAACAAAGTGCTGCAAAAATATTTTCGCGAAATTTCCTATCCCTAAGAATGAGGTTACTGCGACACCACGCGTCTATGATTTGCGGGTAGATCCCTAAGACATTGAGAGTTAAAATCAACCAATCACTGATCATGAAGCAAAGCTACAGATATGTACATGAGGCATTGATACAAAATGTTACATAATTCTTTTCACTAAAAATCACCAGCTCTAACCATTTGCCTGTGACTTTTCATAGAACTCCAAGGCAAGCTATACATAAAATGTATTATCCAGAGGCGGCTCGTGGTGCGTATTATTTGACTAAATTAGTACTTGAAGTTATAAATTCTTTACTACTCGATAAGAGATAAATAGGGACGCCTGATTTTCGCGAAAATATTTCTGCACCACTTGTTTTTATGGGTTAGTTCCACCTCTGCAGTTCTACTTCTTTGTTATTGGCAGAGTGTCTTGGTGTTAAGACGTTTCTCATTTAACCCTACCAATCGGAATACCGGTTACTGCGAATAACATACGCCTGTGATTTGCAGTAAAACTACAAATCACGTGATATTTAAATTCAACCAATCACTGACCATGAAGCACAGCTGCAGATGTGGACACGAATCACTGAATAAAATTGGTGCAGAAATCTTTTCACAAAAACATAGGTCCTTAGAGAAAATTATTATCCTAAAATTTAAATTAGATTCAATATTCCATTCTAAAGCTTAAATATATCGAATACAATGTGCGTAATAAAAGGAAATGTAACTAGCTGAACTCCTATTACATCTTTTTCAAGTTAACCTAGTCAATTTTCTACTCAGGATGAAATTAATAAAAATTCTACATGATCAATGACACGGCCTCTTAATTGTGACTCTACGGGTGGTAGAAGTTGAACTCTGGTCAGTTGGTGGATCACTACTAGAGGTACGTTTTCCCAAAAGTCCCCTCTTTTCCTTCTTGTACTTCACCCCTCCCAATGTCAGGTTTTTAGTCTCTTTGTTATAGACCAATATCTTCGTAACTAACGGTAATAAACAGGTAACATTTTATTTAGTTTTCTTACTTATTATATCATTCAAACAATATTTCTTTATAACATGTTTGTAGCAAAGATATTTTAAAAAGTATGAATGTTTCAACTCATGCTGACAATGACATCGAAACCCTACAACTAAAAACAACGTATCTGCATAAGGCACGTTGACCTGCTATGTGCTGTTGACAGACGAGGTAGTAACCAATTCCACCCTTTGCGACTGGAAAGAGTAAAATATATGTTCTGTCAGTTACATTCAACTGCGTCTATCGGCTAAGAGCCATACGCGTGTTCTCGTAGCTTGGGGGCCCCAAGCTTAATTACGAAGGGACTGACTTGTGACTCTTGACTAGGCTCCCAGCCAATATGATCTGTGCGATACACTAATGTGTGCCCTATGTGTGTTATGATACAAAAATTCATGTTCATGTTCAGTCGGAAGGGATTCGGGAAAACACAAGCTATGTTTTCAACGGCAGCAGTTTAAAGTTTTGAAAAATCTATTTTAATTGGATTATCTGGGCATCTCAGACCTGGCATTATAACTAATTAGAATATCCAATACTATAAGAGAATGCATTCTCGAAATCACAAAAATTTTCAGTTACTCTTTTTGTATTGCTAGAGGTCGAAACGATGAAAGAAATAATTTTGTCAAATTATATTCACTCAACGCTATTTTTATTTTCGTTTCCCATAAACGCAGAATCTCCTGTTGTAACTGAAAGAGAACTAGTTCTTTTGTATTCAATGCCATTTAGTTCACGTAATATAAATACACTCCGTTTTTCAGTCTCGGGCAAAATTACTATACCTAAGAAGAAACATGGTTAAAGTTAGGGCTCGTAGTATATATCTACCGGTATTTATACGATTTGTGCATTTTACTTACAACTAATTTCCTCTGAAGCACTTGAAACACATGCGTATTTTATGAGAAGTTACTGTAAAGAGGACGTTAAAACGAAACTAAACAATTTGTAATTAGCTTATTAAATTATAATTCACTATACCAGGCATAACGTGAAATGTATCAGTTTCACGGAAGAGTGTCAGATGAATTTCAAATTTAAAGTGATTATATTTAAGCTTCAATGCCTAATTTTCAACACGTAAAATAAGAAACACCAAAATCATTAAAAGAAATTTACCGTGTAGCAAAAACAGACATCCTACTTTGTGATGACTGCTATAAAATGTATGGATACGATTTTGTGTCTTATTGGCAAGGGCACGTATATTACATATCCATATTTATTTTAGGACAGTGTATTAGATTACGATGTGATGTCAAATTATAAAGAATTATGGACTACAGTAGGACAACTTAGAATACAAAAAAAACACATTTGCAGAAACACTGTAAAAAAATGAGAGAAAAGGCAAAATTTTTACGTTCCTGTTTTCAACCCAGTATTTAAGATAGCGAATTCTCGAAGAAAGAATATTAGCCTACATTTAGGTCGGACGTATGTTTGATTTATGTATGTGAAATGTTTACATTTTAGACACGGATTTTAAATTCATAATAACTGCGACTACATTATCATAATTTTACCATCATTTTGTTTCGAAAATAGTACGTGCTATTATATAGTATGTTTGTTTTATCATTTTAAATTTTTTTTTATCTTAAAACAGGGTTCCATTAATATATATTTATTAATTTGTTAACATGCGCATAATTGTTAAGTCACTATGTAGAGAAATTTAGAAAGGCGCAGTGTCCACCAATGGAAACAGCAAATGTTACTTTCATAAAATTAATTCACTTAACACAAAAGACTGCACTTAACGTAAATCAATGCAGTAATGTAGATAACGGTAATGGAATAACCTCCACTGAAATTATGTACGCTACTAACATTTTTAAAGCCTTTCTTTGAGTGTGTATGCTGACACAATTATAAAAGCAACGGATAAAAAAAAAGGAGAGCCTTTTTTTAGGAACGTTGTATGATTTAATTGTGCCGCTTTTGCAAGTAACACCTTTCCGCCAATAAGTAGAGAGTAAAGCACTGAACTGTAAAATTAAAGGGCGCCGGATAATGCCTGACTTCCGAGAAATATGGGTTTGAAATTGGATAATTTCGACCACGACGTGCCTGGAGTGGTTCGTTTAATTTAAAAATTAGTGAATTTATTATTTTTATATTTAAACGAAACCGCATTTTTATTTGTATAAAATTTTCCTGATTACTTTGCTCGGTATATATATGTATGTATATAAATGTATATATTTATTTATTTATATGTATAATTTTTAAAGAAGAAAAACTTCTCACTTTGCCAATGCAAGATAAAAAGGGGTGTGCAGGGAGGAGAGGTAGTATATAAAGAATTCCTCTTACGATTGTGTACAATTTTTTATTTTTAAGTTTAGTGTTAAGAAGGCTAACTTCACACATAGTAATCAAAACAAATGCAGCACTACCACTAATGATAATGAATGTACCATTTGCTAGCTAAAGTTGCCAATCAAAACAGAGATTCACAGAAAATACTGTTTCGTGGTAGTCACGAAATGTTTTGTCAATGCGGACCTCACCAAATCTAGAACTTTTTTTTTTTTTGCATTAAATGTCTGCAGTTCGTGTTGTAAAGGGTTGGCGGGTTTTGAAGAGAAGGACGAATAAATTAGGATCAAATATGATGTTACTGTAATCAATCGAATACGTATTACTCATGGGAGAAATGATTTGTTCTACTAACTAACAAATAAAAACAAATATTACAGGTAGAGCCACGATTTTCTGGCGAATAGGTTTTTGAACAATTTTGTTCCAGTGCCTTACGTATACATTGGCAGCCTTGTTTCATGGTTATTGGTAGCGTGTCTTTGTTCAGACACGTTTCTCATTTGACTTTATTAATCAGAGTAGGAAAATTGTGGCACCATACGTCTGTGATTTGTCAGTAGAAGCTCAAGACGAGTGAGTTTTAAAACATCCAATCACAGACCATGAAGCAGGCCTGTAGATGTGCACGTAAGACATTGAAACCAACTGATGCAGAAATATTCGCGATATAATCACAGAATAATTAGGAATACAGAAGTGAAATAGCCGGTAGGCCAGCGAACTCAGTCACACACGCCAGCAAGATGGCTCTCCTGGCCAGCAACATGGCGGAAACACCTACTGCCAATCAGCGTGAGGCAGCTGCTCTGATAACCGGCAGCCAGTCCAATAGGAAACATGCAGTAACGTGCAGCATCTAAATATACACAGGGCTGGTATCAACAACCACGGACAGCCAATAAGCGGCGAAGTTCGCCCGTATCAAAGGAGCCGCCACGTCATTTCACGTCTGTATTGCTATTTAGTCTGTGATATAATCGTGGTTCTAGTAACAGGTAGAGGCACCAGTATTTCGCGTATTGATTCTATGTGAGGCTGAACGCCAAGAACCTGTATATATCTGTAACTTTTGTGATTAGACGACAGCTGTTTTGACAAACCTACGGAGATCGCAAGCCAGTAGTACAGGGCCTATAATAAAATAATTCGTGAGGCTAACACACACTACCCACTTGAACGGTTAGAAGCCAATGGATATTCAACTTTTGACCAGTGCGTATATAGGGCTGAGAAGTCTAGGCTGTTGCCAGATTAATACGTGAAATTCTCGTGCCTCTAGTTACAGGTAAACTTGCTAGTTTCTGTCTTTTCGATAAATAGGTTATTTTTGCTAGTAGACAAACTTGATTAAATACAGTAATTTTCGTTATTTAAAATTGCATAGTAATAAGAATATTAGCGATATTTTGATAATAGGCGTTCCAAAAACAAATTCTGCACAATATATTATATTTGAAAGAACTATACAATGGGAGTGCTTGACTAGATGTAGTTTTTTGGACATACTCCATAGCGATGTATAAACAGTAGACTTCCGATTATCCGCGCAAAATATTTCACTTTAAATATTTTTAAAAATGTTGAAAAATTAAAAAAAATTGGTTATTTATAAATACACACTGTGTTTACTCGCACAATGTTAATCAACGTGTTATGCCCACATCCATATTTTTAAAGGATTGAATTAGATTTAAGTATTTTCCAGCAGGCGAAACAATTATCTCCGTGCATGAATGGATTAACGAAACTGTCCTGTGTGTTGCGGATGTATGGATTAACGAGATTTTAATCTTGGATGATTAAGATATCCGTAATTATTTTTATTTGTGCTTTTAGATTATAAGCTCACGCCTATAATCGCCAATGCGAATAACCGAGAGTCTATTGTATTAAATTGCTTATTTTTATTGCAAGAATGTATTTGACCTTTTTTCTTTCTCCTGAGATCTAAGAAAGGGTAAAAGTGGATTATCCGAGGCATCAGCCCCCTCCATTAGTGCGGATAATTGATAATTGAGATTTGACTGTGTGTATATATATATATATATATATATATATATATATATATATATATATATATATATATATATATATATATATATATACATATATGTGTGTGTGTGTTTGTGTGTGTGTGTGTCAAATGAAACTACAGAGAATAGGAAAACATAAACATGCATGGGAAGCTTTAGTCAACAGGATACATAAACAATATGAAATTCCATAAATTAGATCGGTCATATAAAACACGGAACAACGAAATGAGAAAAAAAACTGACGTCATCGAAGCAGACACCATCCGCTTTGAGGCCTTGCTTTGACAACAGAACAAACAGATAAAATATACGAACCACAGAAATACGACACAAAGACGAAATTAAACAAAACATAGTAGTTATCCAGACACGCACATAACTTGATGTTGTTTATATATCCTGTTGATTATAGCATACTCTGCTTATTTATGTTTTCCTATTATCTTTAGAATTCGATGACAGACATCTGCATCGTAATAAAAGTATGTCCAAAAAAACTGCATTCAATCTGCATAAAATTTGTTGACATCTATTTGCTTTCGCGTTGTCTTCTAAAACAGCTCGAAATTATTGATTTTATGTACCAGGTGTAATTGCTGGTCTGAGACGTGGAATTAGGGGCGCGATAAGGGTCAATTATCCACTTTTGACGAGAACAGCATCGCCTCCATGCGTAACGCGCTGAAATGGTGTGTATTTTTACCATCGTAGTGGCCTTCTGTTTGCTATGTGGGCTTAATGCTGTAACCTTACAGTTATATTAATAGATTGTTTGTATTATAAGCCAGCGCAGTCTTATAGTCGAAGGTTTAACGAATTCTGGTGGTATTTTTAGAGGTACAGCAGTCTTTAAAAAAATCATTCTTAGCCGTTTTGAGGGAACCCAAATACAGTTTCAACTAAGTTTTCCACATTTTTAAATTATATAAGCATAGTCTGAACTGAGTAGACGATACATAAAGCAGTTTAGCGTAAAAATAATTCACGTTACACATTCTACGCAGTTCATGCTTCTGGTACGCAGCCCTCCTAAGAGGTTGTTTCGTAGATTTATTGATTTTAAGTTTGCTTACTTGTAACTAGTTTTCATGTCTTAATTTTTTTAATTCAGAGCCAGTAGTGATATACCTTCCTTAGAGGAAAATTTTAAGCTATGTGAGCTGACTTATCTATATGTACTGACGTGATGCATAAATCGGTGAATAATTACTTTATCTGCAGTTAAAAACTACACATATCAATACACAAAAAGTTTATGTAGACAAATGTGACCTTAAAATAACAGTTAACATAATTGTTTATGTCCTACATATAATTATTTTAAAATAATTTACATGGCATTTATGTTTCAGAGAAATTATATTAAAACACGATTTTTAAGGAAACTTCCTCCTTAAAGACTCAAATACAGTGGGTGTTGTGTTACGCGACCGAGTTGATACCGAACCGCAACTGTGCAGTGAGGGCCAAACCCCCTAGTTCAGTTGGTTGAGCGGCTGACTTTAGTGCAGGGGGTTCTGGGTTCAATTCCCTGGTCTGTATGGGTGTAAATTTGTGTTCGTCTGAACTAGTCTCAAAAATCATCTCAATGCAATTGCTTCACATCTTTACTCGGGGTTATTCAAAATTAGTTAACTTATAAAAGGGAGAGGATGTTTGGTGCAGTGACGAGGTGAAAGTCCTGCCATTGGTACAAACATTTTAAACAAATTTAAATAAAAACAGTCTTCAAAGCTCCAAACTTACACCTAGGTGATCCTAGTTCGATTCCAAGTGGGGTGGCGTGGGAGACGTGGCAGGCGTTGCATTTGTACGGCTGGTGTTTTCGTGGTATTCCCGTTTCCCGTCGATACACTATACTCACCTTATATGACTCGCCAACACTTCAAGGACCCATTGTTATGAACACCTTATATGACTCGCCAGCATTTCAAGGACCCATGTTATGAACGTATTCATTGTTTTGGACACATATGACTCACCAGCACTTCAAGGACACATTGTTATGAGCGCCTTATATGACTCACCAGCATTACAAGGACCCATTGTTATGAACACCTAATGACTAACTCACCTGCGCTTCAAGGACACATTGTTATGAACGCCTTATAAGACTCACCAGAGCTTCAAGAATTCATTGTTATGGACACCTTATATGCTCACCAGCGCTACAAGAACCCATTGTTATAGACGCCATATATTATTAGCGCTTCAAGAACCCATTGTTTTTGGACGCCTTATACGACTCACCAGCACTTCAAGGACCAATTGTTATGGACGTGGGATATCTTCCAGCTCATTTCATGACATTTTTCTGTAATTCTGGTCACTTAGTCATCACCAAAAGATAGTATAATTTCCACAAAGTAAAACTTATTTTGGTTGCAGATGTATTTGTAATAGACTGTCAATGGCACAATCTTGACGTAATTGTGGGCCGTTGTAATAAAAACTAAGCGAATTTCTTAACTGAAACGATGGTGATAATTTCCAAAGTCAAATATAGTGGCAAATTTAGTAAACAAAAATTCAATAGAATCAAATACACGGATATGTTGCCACTTTTAAATGAATTTAGACACTTATTATAACGTAAAAGGTTTTTTCGTGGAGAAATTATAGACATGTCTTCGAAAAGCTAATGATGTGGAATTTTTATCAACAATATGTCATCAATATTAAGCGTTATTTTGTAAGTCTAGACCTACACGTTAAAGGTGGTGGTTTTGGCAGCTACGCGTAGAAAAAAAAAGTAACAAAAAGTTTTACATTGTGAAAATTAAAAACCTACCAGCGTTTAGTAACTGGAGATTATTCCACGTAAATATGAAATAACGACCTGGGAAGTATCTAATGTCTTTCAGATCGGATCTACCCTCTCGAGTTGGATTTTCCCTTAACGAATTATAAAATTACGGTCATTGAAATTAGTAAAAATTTCTTACTAAAACTGTTTAACATAACACAAAGTCCATAGGATTTTGTCACAATTTTTTTATGTAGGTATTATCTGATAACTCTGTGACGGTAAGAATCCAATCAAAATTGCAAAAATAATACACCGCAGTTTGTGAGGACGTGGTGCATACGTTAATACCAACAATGTATACAGAAGTTTTCATGACTGTGAAAGTGAATATAGAAAAAACAAACAGGACTCTAGAAAATAGTTTCTTGACATATTTGTATGCAAAGGCGTTGAAAGTTAAGTTAGATACCTCATAAACTATTCGTGATGGAATTTTATAAATTTGATTTTGGTGTAAGAGCTTATGCTAACTTACGCGTCTCTGTAAATAAATATTGTACGAAATGTATAATTAAATACAGTTTTAGAATTGCGCATAATTGGTATTCAAACTTCTGCAACTAAAATGGAACTATTTAAATCGATTTCGGAGTTTACTTGCAGTTCGTAAGGAATAGATAAGTTGCGCCTTAAGCCAGCGTATATAGAATTCAGACTAACGCTATTAAAATAAAATTTAAAAACGCACAGAACATTCCCATTGTATAAATTCTTATAAACGAACAACTAGGAAACAAAAATTATAATTGCGAAAATCTTTGTTAGAAAAGAAAACTAGCGCGCAATGTTAAAGAAGGCATTTAATCATGGCCACTGTTATGAATACCATTCGGACTGTACGAACATTTTATAAAACTTTATTGATTTAAATTAAGCCCATGCTCTCTTGTTTGTACTTTTCAGCTATGTAAATTTTTTACGCCTAAACGACACCATATATCAAAAATCTGTTTGACAAATTTGTTTAAAATCGTCTTCTCCTGTTGGCGGATATTTTCAAGGCAGTTTAAACTATGGTTTTAGCTATATAAATAACGAAATTGACTTTTTAGTCGAAACCGCATAACTTCTTGTTTTTTTTTTTTTTTTTTTTTTTTTTTTTTTTTTTTTTTTTTTTTTTTTTTTTTTTTTT